>JANHFX010025234.1:0-61134 GCA_027560015.1 Chloroceryle amazona
TCATCCCTCTTGGCCGCACCGCTCCCCCCTCCGCCCGCTCTTGGTTTGTCCCACCGGCCACACCTGAGCGGGCTGCTGCGGCTCGTACCATTTGCCGCAGAGGGGAGGAAAAAAGACGGCCGGGAAAAGTGCCCAGGTGCGGGAGGAAGTAGCGGAGTTTAGTGCGGGATTGTTCCTTACGGGCTACGTCGCTGGACGGCTTGAAGGAGCCGGATAGTGGCGAGGTCAGCGGCAACCGCCTCATGTCCCTACCCGCCGCGGCGCGCAGTGGTACGGCCGAGGAAGGTCTCTCTTCTCCTACCCGGCACGTGCCCATGCTCGGGGCCGCCGCTGGGAAGGGCGGGAAGGGCGGTCTCTGCCTGCCTCACGGCCGCTGCCGAAGAGCGCCCGCAGCCGTGTAGCCCGGACGTACGGGCTCCCAGCGCGGGGATGCCGCGGCGAACGTTTTTAAGAGTAGTTTTGGGCTGGTTTTTTTAACAGCCCAGAAGAGCAGGTGTGGGACAGGACAGCGGGGAGCTGCGGTGCCATCAGCCGGCCTCACTGCTCCAATGTTAAACTGAGCCCTCGGTACGTGTCCGCTGATACAGAGATAGCGTCTGCCTTCGTATCCTATTGCTCTTTCTCAGAAATGCCGTAATGGACATGAAGAAATACGTAAAATGTCTTTAAATCAGTAGTGGGAAGGTTGTGAGAAGAGTAAGCAACGTTAACAGCGGTAGTAAAGCCTGATGCTTAAGTGGAAAAAAAAAATCAAGTGCAGTCCAGTTAAAAAAAAAGTATTTTTAGGTTGCCTATTTGCTTAGTAGTCCATTATGAGATTTTTGTCTTTGCATGAAACAACCATTTTTGGTTGAAATAGAATATGGAGTTATGTAAACCATAAATCACTGGGTTTTGGAGTCTTTTGTGGATGTTCACAGTTTCTTCCTCAGGTTGTGTTTATACATCTACAAAACAGTTATGCCCCTCATGCAGTAGTTACATATATATATGGTATAAATAGTTCTGTACAACATTTAACAGAGTCAGTGGGAAGATTTTTGTCACCATTAGTGCATGATGGCTCGCGTTTAAATCCAGACAGGTAAAAGCATCTTTGACATAAACCATTTTATTTATGGATCTCTCTGTGTAGACAAACTTATTTTTAATTTTGCTAATGAAGAATAGACCCGGGTTTCATGTCAGTGTTGCAGAATAGCAGTGCAATCATAGCAGAATATAGTAATGGTTGCATTACTCCTATTTATAGCTGAGTGTGTCTTTGTGCTCTATGCACAAATGGAATATTGTACACTCCCAGGACCTGCATTCCTTCATTACATCTCAGGGAACTACAGAAAGGCATCCCACTTGATTATTTTTATTTGTAAATGTGTTAATCATGCAATGTCTTGCCTTCTGGAGAGTTTTGGTCAAGGCTAGAACACGAGCCTTGTATTTTAACTGCCTTCCTCCCACGAGGATTTAATACATCAGATTCAAGGTTCTTAACATTCAGGTGAGCAGTATCTAAAACATGGTGGGCTGATTGCACAGTCAGCAGTTTAGTATCGCAGCACAGTAAGGCAAGCAGCAGAAGGGTGGTTTGAGTTTGTGGAATGAATTCCTGTGAAAGCAACTCATTAATGCTGTCCCATACAGAATGAAAAAGTCAGGATAAAGGGCTGCTGCACGTGACATGATGGTCATATTTCTTAATTCTCTACCACAAGTATTTTTGCCTGAGGTATTGGGTGATCAGAAGAGAACAGAAGACCAAAGGGAGAAGTTCGTGAGGTAGATGGTACATATGTAGAGAAACATTACATGCATTAATAAATGATTCTAGTGTATCTATGGAGTTAGATGAAGGGTCTGGAGTGCTATGTGATACTGAAGTGTGCTCTGAGGCCAAGAAAACTGATATGAAGGAGGCAGAGTTGTATCCTTTCAAAATTATGTCTTTAGTTGTATAAAAATAAATCAGGAGTAATTTGGTTCAAGTTGGTGTCAGATATTACTGTAGGTAATGTGAACAGTTACATTGTTCACACAGCAGGGTTGGGACTACGTGACTTTCGGAGGTCCCTTCCAGCCCAGGGCATTCTGTGACTGTACCCCAAAAGTGTACTCTTCCCCCATTTTTGTATACTAATGTAGACTTGTATCCGGTTTATGTGGCAAGGTTTCGGCAGAAGGAAGGGCTACAGGAGTGGCTTCTGTGAGCAGCTGCTGGCGGCTTCCCCTGTGTCCAATAGAGCCAGTTCCAGCCAGCTCCAAGATGGACAAGGCTGAGCCCAGCAGCAACAGTAGTGCCTCTCTGATAACATTTAAGAAGAGGAAAAAGTTTCTGCACAACAGCAACAGCAGCTGGGAGAGAGGAGTGAGAACAACAACTCTGCAGACACCAAGGTCAGTGAAAAAGGAGGAGGAGGAGGCACTTCAGGCACCAGAGCAGAGATTCCCCTGCAGTCTGTGATGAAGACCATGGTAAGGCAGGCTGTCCCCCTGAAGGCCACGGAGGTCCATAGTGGAGAAGATCCATCTGCAGCCCACAGAGGACTCCATGCTGGAGCTTGTAGATGCCCAAAGAAGGCTGTGACCCTGTGGGAACCGTGCACTGAAGCAGGCTTGTGGCAGGACCTGTAGACCTGTGGGGAGAGAGGGAGCCCACACTGGAGTAGGTTTGCTGGCAGGACTTGTGACCCCAGTGGTGACCCGTGCTGGAGCAGTCTGTTCCTGAGGGACTACACCATGTGGAAGGGACTTACACTGCAGCAAGTTGTAAAGAACCATATTCTGTGCGAAGGACTCAAGCTGGAGAAGTTTGTAGAGGACTGTCTCCTGTGGAAGGGACCCCATCTGGGAGCAGGGGAAGAGTCCTCCACAAAGGAGAGCAGTAGAGACACCATGTGATGAAATAACCACAATGCCCTTTCCCCTTCGCTGCTGGAGAGGAGGAGGTAGAGAAAGTTAAGCCCAGGAAGAAGGGAGGGCTGGGGGGAAGGTGTTTTAAAGATTTAGTTTTTATTTTTCATTATCCTACTCTGATTTGATTAGTAATCAATTAAATATTTTATTTTTTCTCAAGTCAAGTCTGTTTTGCCTGTGACTGATTGCTGAGTGATCAACTCATGAGATTTCGTTGTATTTTATCTCCCCTTGTCCAGCTGAAGGGGAGTGATACAGCAGCTTTGGTGGGAACCTGAAGTCCAGCCAGGGCCAACCACCACTTGACTGTTAGAAAGAATCCCGCCTTTTCCCCAGGCTTGTTACAGCTCCCTCCTCTTGTGCCTACACTGTCCTTCCTAAAAAAAAATTATTTGCTGTTGTTTTCAACAGATTTGTTTTATCTGGACCAGGGAACTGATGCAACTGCCTGGCTGCAAGTACTTTGATGTCAGTAAAAGGTAGACAGAGAAGTCCATGACGTGGGTTAGGAAGTGAAGGGACATAACCCGGTTTTACAGAAGTAAATGGGGGACTGCAGCTAGCACAACTGAGGAGTCTGGCAGCAATATTTTGTTTCAAAAGCATAAAAAATTATTTTCTGTAACTCAGAACAAGCAAACAGCAGCATAAATTAGAGGTGTGGTTTAAATCAGCCATCATGAGAATGAATCAAATCAATGAACAGGAACCTTTGATTTAAATGATTGCTTTTAATCTTGACTTACAATTGTATTTTTTTCTTAGAGACTGATTTTTCACTGATGGGTAACCATTGAAATGTGCTGATTATACTCGTTATGCATAATTCAGCACTTCTATTTGCTAACAAAGAGGCTATGCTGTATCTACCTACATCTGAGACATTTCAGCTTTAACATAACATTGATATGCATTTTTAATTTTTCTGTATGTTTTACTATTTTAGAAGACGACTGTTGCTTTATTTTTTTTTGCTAGATAATTATTATGCTTTGCCTTGTGGATATATATAGGAATTGAAAGAAAATAATGAAAGAAAACCTCTTTATAGTTGCTTTTCGTTAAATAACTATAAATGTATTTGAATCTTCTTAACAAGATTATCAAGTATATTTTGCCTTGAAAAAGGTTTTATTTGAAAAAATGGAAGTATACTTATAGGATGAGATTTTAATTGGTTTGATCACTTGGTCTTTAAAGTGTGTAAAACTAGTAGACATCATCCTGTCCTTTTAATCTGTTTTTTATTTATGGCTGGATATAATTGGGAAAAAAAAAGAGCTGGGATGATTCATTTAAGTAAGCTAGCTGAATGAACAGAAATGAGGAAAGTATTGCCACCTTGCCTGCAGGAAAAGAAAGATGCTGGTTCAAAAAGTGGCGTAACACTTCTGCAGACCAGGATTTATCTATCGCTCAGCAGCTTGACTTTATAGCTTGAACAGAAAGTCTGTACTGCTTAATAATACTACCTTTGTAATATTTGTTTCATAAAGCAAACAAAACTAAATTAACCAATCTGATCAATTTTATTATTATTTTATTTTAGAGATCCAGAGAAGCTGCCAGGGGAGAACCATTTTTTACCCTTACACTTAAATCAGTCACAGTCAGGATCTTCTACATACCAGGTACTTTCCTTCATGTTTAAGAAAGCTGTATATGATTGGAGGAGACTGGTTTTTAGTGAAGTTATAAAAAAATATCATTCAAGTATATGAATCTCTAATATTTGCTGAAGAACATTATTTCTTTGACTATTGATGTGGTTTGAAGTGAGCAGCAGTTCATACTACTGTCAGCTTAAAGTAAGGGCAAGAGCAATTAAATAATATTAATAAATAAAATCAGGATAAATCATGCTAGTAATAAAGTTCTAGTAATAATAAAAAAATAATAATAATAATTAAAAAAACACATCATATACAAAGAGATGGGCTTTGTAGTGGACATTCTTGCTGGCCAGTAAGAACTTTTGGTTGGTTTTTTTTTGCCATTCCAGGTAAAGCCTTCTAGTGTCTATGCTGTTCTCAGCAATAGAAGCAGTGAAAATCTATAGCAGTTGAGCTGTAGTGTTTTTTCCCTCATGATGGGCCTGGTGGCCACAGATTGTAGTTCAGCTTATTCGCCTTTAGATGGCATTAGTTCCTTGAACATTTTAAATTTCAATTTTTCTAAGGTGTTCAAGTGTGAGATGAGGGAACACAGCAATAACTTCTGAACTGGTGTTTTGTTAGGGGAACGCAGTTAATACACAGTATTAAAAGATAGTTTTGAATGAAAATGTGAAGGATGTAGCCCACCCCCGGAGCCCAGGGATGAGATATGTCCAATTCTCAGCTTGGTCTGTCCCCAGGCATTGCACTACAAGAACTCTTTGGTGTAAATAAAGCAGCAGGGGATTGTCAGGTGGTTTTTCCATCTATTCTGCCCCTGCCAGCTGTAAGCAGGCACGGAAATGCACTGTTTTGTTGGCTTGGTGCCATAAGAGGCTCTTAGTATGCTGAAGTGCTATGTTAGTGGCTCCCTGTGCTGTGGCTAAGTCTAATTCTTCTGATGTGTGAAGTGACAGTATTGCACTATAGGGTTGTTATTAAGATTTAAGATTATGAAAAGAAGTATAACCAGTAGCATGCTGCTTTGCTGAAAATACTGTTGTGTTCCTACGTTTTGTGAACCCCTGCAAGTAATGTTTGAAATGACAGATTTTCCACGCACTCTGTTGCACTTCAGTGAGATATGGGGCTTCTGCGTGTTTTTAAGCACAACATGTACATGCTTTCTCTGTAAGAGGTAGTATTAATTCAGATGATGATGATGATGACACCTAGGGGCATATAAACTGTGTATGCCTCTACTGCAGAATGTCTTCAATGATGCACCAAATTAACTGACTGATGCCTTAACTGAAAAGAACTGAATAAGGCTGCCATAGTCAGCCATGTGTGAAGGTTCTTCCTTAACTGCAGACCTTTAAAGACTTGTTTCATTGCAGTCTCAAAGCACAGAACTTCTTTGCTGTGTGCTGCTAGATCCATTCTGTAGATGAGGAAACCGAACATCAGAATTTGACAATATGTATGTGATCATCCGGGAAGTGTCTGACATACCTGGGAATAGAACCTGGGTGGGTTCCTGATCTCTGTTACTGCACCTGAACTGCCAGATTAGTTTTCCATTTGCTATACGTCTTTATAGGGTAATAGTGTTGCTGTTTTCCACAAGACAGCCTGAGCTAGAGTCCAGATTAGAACAGTGGCTATGACAACCGTTTTCTCTTTGATAGAGTACCATAAAAATGCAGAGTGCTTTAATGTAAACAGATGTATCGACAAAGAATGCAAAGTACTGCTGCCAGTGTCTGTTTCCTTGACTTAAAAGTGTCCTCTTTTGTGTGCATGAAGTTTACACTCCACAGGATGCTACTCCATGGATTTCCACTGGTTTTTAGGCTATAGCTATATAAGTGAAGTCTGTATTTTGCCTTCTAGTATCAAAGTGAGCATTTAATAATCTAGACATCAGAGTGTGTTTTGTGCTGGCTTTTAGCTCAATATAAAACATAATAGTTGAGTAGGATTTCATTGCAGTTGCACCCCAGTCTGACTTAGTAAGGTTGCTAAAGGAATGTCTTGTTCTCATGCCATATTTGTCTTGCTCTTTTTTGTAATTTCTTTGCTTTGGAGCACTGAACCAGACTTAAGCATCTGTTTCTCAATGAGGTTTTTTTGGGGGAAAGGTGTTTTGATCCAGTATTACAGATGGTTTCACTAAAGAACATAACAGTTAAGTGATTAGCCCAAGGTAATTCAGTGAATGTCTCAGCCTTCCTGCAGACGTTAAACTCTTCTGGCTCCTTGTCTTTTAAACTAGTCTAGCCGCTAAATCATATGGGCTCCCAAATGAAATGAAACTTTGAGAACTGGAAGTCACTTTTCATACTGTCTTAATTGCCCATCTTATGTGGGAAAATGTCTGTAAAAGTCTTGCCTGGGAATTCTACCAACATTTTTTTTTTTAATAATGTTAAACAAAGCTTTTTGCATCAAATAGTTTATTATCTGTTGACGTTAATTCACAGGCAGTTATACATACGTAAAGTTGAGCACGTTTTACTGGAACAAAGCAAGAGTGTGCAGCACCTGTGAGGTGAGGCTGTGTGTTGTCTGCCCAGCAGAAAATAGATGATGTTTAAGAGAAAGAAGAAAGTTTCTGCTATAGCCAGTATATAAAGAAAGGGAAAAAAATATCTCTGAAAACTATGTTTTCTTGTGTAGTGATTTTTAAAATACAAGAATTTCCAACTGTTCAAGATTTTTCTTTCCAAATATTCCAAGGGCGGCTTCTCTGTACCCTTTTCCCTTTCCTATTCTTTGTCTTTCAGCGTGTATTGTGTTATGACTATGAAAATGAGGCAATAGGCGAGGAATGGTTTGTGAGGAGAATATGTTACTAGACTGATATAGTGGTAAAAATGGCCATACTTTAAGTCACAGGTGTGATCCGAGGAAAGGTTTGTTTGTCCAGAAACATAACACTATTTGTTACTGTGTCATCTGGTTTAATAATAAAAAAATCCTCTTGGCTTTTATTTTCCATTTGCCTGTCCAGTTTCCCTGACCAGCCCTATTTCAGTTGCAAAAACAATTTGTGAAAAAAAAGGGAGCCAAAATACAGAGAAAATTGAATAGAAAAGGAATGCTAAAAGTTGTGGTTTTTTTCACTTATTCAGAGGGGGTTTGTTTGCTTTTAGAAATGGGAGATGGCTTCTAATAGCAAAACATTACTTAAAAACAAATCAGTAAATCCTACTGTATAAATAAATTGTGCACGTAAATCAATGTAAGACAAAAACTTTCAACTGAAGATACACACTTTATTATTTTACAGTTTAGCTTGCATCTTTGTGACTTTTTAAAAATATTAATTCTGCATATCAACTTTATAAACAACATATGAGTGTTTTTCAGTACTGTGGCTTACAATGTAATATTACCTACTGATGTAAAAGTACTTTACCCACATTAAATCCCAATTTCATATTTCACTTAACATTCTTAAAATACAAATTATTTTATGTAAATACCTCTCTAAATAAAAATCCTTCCTGATTTGCTAATAAAGTGAAAGTTATATACACCTACCAGAATAACCTGAGACAGATTCTAAAGGTTAAAAATACTTCCAATCTGGGAGAAATCAGTGTATGAATCAGAGGAAGTGGATTGACATAGCTGTTGCATAATTAGCTATTCCAGGATAGCATCTTTTGCTTGGATAGGGTCTTCCAGAACAAAAAACATGTTTATTCCAAAATAATAAATCTCTTTACAAAGTAGAATTAGCCTCCAGTGGTTGGATTCTTGCATGCTGATATAAAATACTCACTTGAGAAAGGCTGGTTCAACCAAATAACCACTTAGTAATAACTATTTTGGTTAGTTCCTCTGGGGTACCTAGGGTAAGATGTTGGCATCCTGAAGGTTTTCAAATGAGGAAATCAAGTAAGTTTTGACTGAAACAAGTATCTAGCTCATTGTCTCACTCCTGACTCATCAAGACATATATAGTGTGAAATTTGGGAAGAACAGTATTTGGGAGATCTTTCTCTGCAACAAAATGTTATATTTCAGGTGGAAATTAACTTCTTGTGAAGAAACATTAACATTTACTTGTCCTCAACATTGTCATACTTACTTTGGCAACAAACTCAGCTGATGTGTTTGGCTGACAGCATTTGCCTCTGCTCTGAGTTTAGGCCACTGGAATTCTTAACATCTCCCAAGGGGTTTCCATCGGTTGTTATGGATTCAGAAGTCTTCCCACTGTGATAGCAGATCATCGTCTCATCCAGTTATTAGTCCAATGATCAGGCAGCAGAGTGGTGACTGAGTGAGACAGATAGCGTCTTCTCTTGCTAGATTAATCACGTAATTGTCTGTCAAATTACTCAACTTTCCTCCATTGGCACTGGAACTGAGACTGTCGCTATTCTTGCTGGAGTATTCCCCTATCTTTAGCTATATTTTAAGCTTTTCCAGCTTGTGCAGGCTATCTCTGCCTATTATTTTTCTGACATCATACATTTTGCTGTCAGTAATCCAGCAACAGACAAATAATTTGGGGTTTATGTCTATAATTTATGCTCCAGAGTTGAGTAAATTGCTGCACTTCAGACCCAATCCAAATTCTAATGAAGTCATCGGAAACATTCCAGTTGACTTCACTAGGCTTTACATCAGGCCCATAAGCAGTACTTGCCTGTCACTGAGTCAGAACTTACAAAAGACAAAGCAAGCAGAACATTTTTTGCTATTCTTAGCCAGTCATGGTTAGGAGAGATAGCAAACAAAAATCAGAATGCAGCTTAAATGGTAACTCTTATCAGCTGATAGTCCCCAACAGCACTTCATTCGAAGACACAGTTTGAAAATGAAAACACTACTTTAAGCATCACTGCATTAAAGGATTTGAGAAGAGGCTTCTTTTATTTATTTCTGGTTTTTTTCTTGTATTTTAATTGTCCATTTATTGAATTCATGGTAACATGAGTAAAGCTCTTGTGTTTGCTAAATGTTACTTTTATTATCAAAGTCTCTTTTTTGCATGTTATAGGGAGCAAAGTGTTGCAGCTAACACCAAATGTGTGAATTGCTTGGTGAAAAAGAGAAGAAAAATAAACAGTGTTTACTTTCTCTTCTACAAAATCCATGTAGCACTGTGAGAATAGTGGACTCTTTCTCCTCCTAGTAATGCTAAAAATTGCATAAACTGTTCAACTTTTCTTGAAGGAACTGAACTTGAAATGTTTAAAACAAAAACCCCACTACACTATGACTTTTCCCCAGAGGTGCAGCAGCCTTTGTAAACAAGCTGTAGCACTTGTATGGTGGGTGCAGGTGGCTAATTACTGTTCATCACTATCTTTAATCCCAAGGGGAGGGAGAAAACCTTTTAAATCTCTCCAGCAATAATGGAGGTAGTCAAGCTGCAAAGGAAGCCATGAGAAACTGGCTGTGTAGAAGCTGTGTGCACAGTTAATTCAATTGCACCTTTAATGCAAATATATTTTGTATACTGGTATGTTTGCATATCCCCCAGCTAAGGCTTAAGTCAATATTTTTAGTACCTCAATTGAAATTAATTTTTGAAATATATGTAACTCCATCATCTAGAAGACAACCCATTAAAGTACCATTCATTTCCTAAATGAAAAAGATTGTCTGAGTTTTAGGTTGCCAGAGGAGAATCTGGTGGAATCTGCCGCAATCAGAAGATGTGCTTTCTCACAATTCTAAACAGGTCATATAAGATCAGATTCACACATTTAATCAGGTATCTCCTTTCTTGTCTGTAATGTTATTAAGGATGCGGTCCCTACATTTCCAGGTCTTGGTTGTATGGATGTTTTCTCTCAACAGCCTGTCCTCAAAAGTAGAAAAAAAGGGGAGGGGAGGAGAAGTGCTTTTAAAGTTGGACCAGCTCTCAGATCTGGTTTATTATTCAGCTCCACAGACAATCACATTAGAACAAACAGGGCGTCAGCACAGGCGTGGAAATGATCAGTGATGAGGAAAGGGGGCTGGAAACACTTAGCTGGCTTTGTCAGTGTGAGAAGTGTCCTTGGAACCAGAGAGCCTCATTTCCTCAGGCCTCATCTACACTACAAAGTTTTCTAAGAAAAGATGTGTTGCGTTCCCACACAAGTTTGTAAGTGGGCAAAATAGAACTCTGCCTTTGAAAGGAACTGTCTTCCCATGCCACGCCAGCCCTCAGCCACCAACCACACCGCTAATGACATAACAGCACTGGCACATAGAAGCTTCTGCCCCAACTCATAACAAACTTTTTTTAACAGGTAAAATTTCCTATAGAGATAGACCTGTGCCCTGGTAAAGGCACCCAGGTGGGCAGCTCTGGTGACAAGCTCAGTCACTTGTACTGTACAGCCAGTACAAGTGCTAGCAACGAGGTCTGCTGCAGAAGAATAATACTTTTGCTTCCCACACTTGGGAAGTGATGGGGCTTGTGCTTGTGTACCTCACAGAAGTCTTCTGAAAGGTGATGTGAAGCATTCGGATATGGGGCTCTGCATGAAAACTTTGGTATTATGGATAATACCTACTTTGGTGTTATGGATAATACCTACTTACTACCTTGAATCAGTTTCTTGAAGACTGGTAACTTACTTCAAGGCTTCATCTTGAAATTTGTTGATTAAAGTATCATTATTACTATGAAGAACGATTGGATTCAACATTTATAAACTATGTGGTTTTGTCCATGTCACAAAAAAGTAGGTTTTGCTTTAAAATTGTTAGGGATAGTTTTATGGTTGTAAGATCTTGTAATGCTTGATATGTTTCTTATAGGTCCACCTGTAATCAGGACATTAATTAAAAATACCACTACTCCAAAGAAAAAATGTATTTTTAGGTCTTTTGAGGGGGTAGAAAAATTTGCAGGTATGAAACCAAAAAAAATTGAACAACAGAAAAGAAGCATTAAAGTTGACCAAAAACAATCATGAAATCACTGATGAAAGGGGGAAAGCAATAATGTGCCAGTACATTAGCTCTTGGTTGTTTAATTAGAGCAGGAGTAAAGAGGGAAAAAGAGTTTTATGAGGCTCAGTAATGATAACATCATTTCATGCTTTCTGTTGTAAGGAAATAAGGATTTTGATATTTCCAGACTTTGAACTTCTCCACTACATTTTTGTTCTGTTTCTGGTAGTGAGCCCTTTGCATTCAGACTACTGCTGCCAGTCCACTCAATAATCTTTAAACCTATTGGTCAGCCAAACTTGATGGAGAAGTAGGGGTGTCAGTGGCATTAGGGTACCCAAATACGCTGCCTGCAGGGTGGGAGAAAGCTCTTCCAAGCCATTGTCATTTATCTGCAAGAAGCTGTAGTCAGTTGTAATCAGTGTGGGTATGAGGGAGGCAAACTGATCACAGTAACTCCACACCAGCCGCAGCACGTTGCCACTTCCTAATGCAGAATAGACAGAACACAGAGAAGAGGTCTGGGAAATAGGGAGAGGGGAAGGAAGGAGCTCCCCCCACCCCCAAAAAAGAAAAGGAGGGGAGGGCAAGTAATGTAAATTAACATAAGATGTCGGTTTGTAAACTAGACTGGTTTTTTTCCACTGCTTACTGAATTGGCTTGGTCCCTACAAACCATTTTCTGAGCCGACTGGTCTGCAAGTGTACCTACATTCATGAATTGTAGCCTCTCAGAGCATCACTGTGCTTCAGACCAGAAAAATCTTACTTTTAAAGACAACTCAGTAATCATAGTGTTCACACATGGTTCTGCAGGAATACTCAAATTTAAAAAAAAACCCAAAAAAACAAGAGGAAACATTTTCTATTCTATTCATACCTGGGATTTATAGGAATGAGAAGAAAAGGGAACGTTTCATCTCTCAGCAGGTTTTGAGAATTCTGTTTAATTGCATTTGAGAGACTAGTCTATTAATGCTGTAGCAATCACACTGCATGGTGACTGATGCGGCACTGCTTGGTAACCACTGAGGCAGGAAAAACATCATACAAAAGTAGAAACACAAGTAGTAAAGCAGCTTGGTGCACACAACAGCAGGAAATCCCTATGAATGCAACAAGTGCACGAGGTACATACCGTAGCAATGAAGCCAAAACCAGGATAAATTTTTTTTTATGATTTCCTTACACAAAATACTTGGATCAGCTGCACTGTCCTGTGATTAAGCCAACAACGTGTTTCTTTTCTATGAACACCTACAGTGGGAAGTTGTTATGCAAAGAGGTATAGGCCAGTGAGGCCAGTGAAAGCAGCAGGACTGAATGCAAGGTCTGTTCCTGTTCCTACCTCAATATTCAATTGAAGACACTAAATGGAGTGGATGCATTTATTTCCTAAAACTTTATCAATTGTCTGAAGAAGGTCTGCAACACAAACAGGACTACTGTTTGCATTTGAAACAGGCGTATCTTTCTAAATCAAGTCAGTTCTAAAAATTCTATGTAAGATTTGCTCATAAACATTCCAAATCCTCACAACATCCTTATTCAGTGGAAACTCGAAAAACTAGGCCATGGTATACAGATGTGTTGGTCTGTACTAATATAGTCTAGACTCGGGCTTTTTTAAACTGTTGGTAATAATTCTCATTCTGATGACAAAGACTGAGGAGATTGTGGAACAGCAGTCTGATTTGGAAAAATAGGCAGAAATTCAAAATTGTGAATGCTGTAGTCTCAAAATCAGGAAGACTTCTGCTGTTGGTTTATACTATTCCCTTCTTTATGCAATACTACCATAATGTAGTATTTACCATAATGTAATATTACCATCCTAATCATAATGAAGTGGTTTTCTCCTCATTCTTGAATATAAAGATATAAACCATTATTACCAAGAGGACAGAAAAAGCCAAGAAATGTTTTTATATTTCTTCATTGACTGTCCTCATCAAAACATGTTATTGCTGTAATCTGAACATAAAATTCCCTGTGTTTGTAACTCCTGGCAGTTCTCTTTTGAGTTTAATATCAAGCCCTCTTTGACACTAATCAGACTGATTGTTTGGTCTTTCAACCAAAAGCTTTCATTCTGTGATTCTGTGATTATATAGATTCAAGATATCTTTTCTTCAAAACCTTTACCTAAAAATTGAAACAGCTGGTGCTAATAGATTTGGGATGTAATAGTTTGGAATACTTAATAATACAGACAGAGGTATGGAACAAATAGCACTGCAGCATTAGCCCTTCTTTGTTATCAAATGAAACCTTAAAAGTACATACACTTTCAAATGCCACTTTTATCTAGACTCTGCAAAATTTGAAAATAATGTAACTTAAAACTGAGAAATGTTTTCCCTGTCAGCTGTAATGAGAATAATGTACAGGAAAAGGTGATGTAATGATCATATCACTTACATTATTCTCTCCCTAATGAATAATCTTCCACACTAAGGATGAGCTCACTTACTATTATTGGAGTCACATCTGTAGGCCACAGTACAGTGCTGAATGTACTCAAGTTTTGATGCTGTACAATCTGCCCGTAGCTAACACTTTTCATTAGAATTGCAAAACCGTTCTATGTACTACATGTGGAGTGAATTTTCCTCATGAAGAATCCAAAAGAAAAAAAAGAAACAAAGCTTTTATTTGCAGCAGTTGTATTTGGGATTCACACCCTTCCACATCTATATCTTTCTTTGAAAACCAGCCCCAGACTATTATTAGTTTGGAACATCTAAAACATGTGATGAATGTTTTCTGTTCTCTTTTCAGCCAGTGCTCACATGATTGATACAGTAGTCTAAGTTTATTTTCAAACTAAGGATAGAAAATCCTCTCTATTTCTATTCCTATTTGTAGCTTCAATGCAGACAGTCAGTGTGCTCAATTGTGAAACTGTGTAACTTATGTAATGTGCTTTCTGTAAATGATGAATCATATTCTTATTTAAACCTGGTAAAATGAGTAAGGCTGGGAGACAATTTGAAATTCAAGAAATAACATAATTAGAGCCACTGACTAATGTAATTCAGTATTATAAATGTCTTGAATACACAAGCTTTTATTAATATTAATGAAGCAAGAATGGACAGAGAAGAATATAGTGTGTGTAGAAGGTCTAAAAGAAAGAATTTCCCCCTTAGAATAGGCACAATCCAATAACTGTACTGGGCTGGTGAGAATATTGGAAACATTTTAGGTTCCAATTCAGGAAGAGTTAAGCATATGCTTAAGATGTGTTTCCATGTGTTTTGCTGAGTGCAATACTAGGAGCTGAACACAACAGACCAGATTCCCTTTTTGTGGTGGTCATGTGTATTTGTGGCAGCTGTGATTCTATAGCTGGCTGTTTAAGTAGGAATTAGATTTTCTCACTTCAGTGATTTGTTTCCATATTTATAAATCTGCTTTGAGAAAAGAAGTTACATAAAAATTTTTGAACTAAAAAGACACCAAGGACTGCAAAGGAAACTCAACAATCATTCCTCTTCCAAATATGGTCCTAACACTGTCATCTTCCCCATTACAGCTAAACAACCTGTCATCACAAATCTCAAACTAGTTGCATATATACACACTGATGTACACAGACATACCCTTGTACATGCAGTAGTTACACTTTCAGATACAAGAACTTTTTGTATTTTACTGACCATTAGGAACAAAATTATTTCCCTTTCTCCTGTGAAGCTACATTTTTTCCTTGTTCAGAAGTCTGTGATTATTTAATGAATTAATAAAAACAAGCAAACAGGTTAGCATGAGAATGATGCAGAATATACATGAAGACATTAGGTATAATCTCCCTACATCCTGCCTACCACAGTAAAGATGCTTAGTTGTGGGATAATTGATCAGTTTACCTCCCTGGGTACTATTAACCCACTCAGGCTCCCCTACATGGACACTGATGGCCTCCTTCTTACAATAACAGAGCTAGCTCCTACTCCCCTTTTGACTACTTCATAGCACTTTGGCTCTCCATGTACCCTAGCAGGATTAGTGCTGTCTGCATGTGTGAAGATGAAGTGGGTGAGTTGCTGGGGTGATCTGCGGTTCAGATATGCTGCTCTATAGAAAGTTCTTCCCAGGTGACTGTAGCTGTAAGCTGGAGCAACTTGTCAAATTTGTGCTGAGCTCTGCACCACCCTCAGGCCTTGCCCAACTGGGCTGCGCTAACAAAAAAGTCCCCAGTTTAGACATAGCCTAAGAGGCTGTATCCAAGGAGGTACCGTACTTCCTTGAAGACTGCGTGTCATCTGTCTCCACGGTGATCTGTAGAAATTAATATTACCAACAACTGGGATTACTGGAAGTTTGTCATGTGTAGAGATTTTGGAATTCATTATTGTAATTTGAACTGGACTCATTGCAGCGCAGTGACATTTTGTCCTCCTCTATTACATTAACTGCACATCTTTCTTCCATTGCTATAAGAAAACATTTTAAACTTTAATTTTGGGGATATAGATTTTTTTTTCTAGATTTACCAAATGGGGCCTACAGTGCTTGCCTTGACAGATTTCATCAACAGTTTTCATGTTCTGTTTCTATCAGCTGCTGTGTACCACACCCTTTCCTTTGAGAGGCATCAAGTTTGCTCCCCTGCCCCACTTCAAGACTTGAATAATTCTACAAAATTAATCCATGATGTCACCTATGGGTAAAAATACGCCATTATGTCCCTCATCACTATATTAATAATTGAATTATTCAGCTCACTCTCAACCTTCATACACATTTATTATCACATTTTATAAAATTCCTGTCAGTTGGTATTTTTAGTGGATGAGAGTCAGCCAGCAAAATAAACATATCCATTCTATAGTATGAGATAGAAAGTAGGAAAATGTGTTTGATTCCTCATACTCATTTCAGTTGTCCAGGTTTTTTTTTCTCAGAGTTTGTGTCTTTGCCTGTGTATCCCTATTCCTGTAAATCCTAGATCACTTTTGTTCCGTGCTGTGCAACACTAAGTGAAACCATCACTCCCTAAACTGACAAACCAGTAACTTTCCTCTCTCTCAGACTGCAAAATATTCAGAAGTATATACTTATATATGTGTATTTTTTAACTACAAAATATTTCTTCAGGGAACCTGAAATTTGTATAATCACAGCACAGGGCACAGGGTACAGTAAAACAAGAGTACAGATGATTACAGTTTACACAAAGTGAATAGAAGTTTGTTTCCCCATAGTGCAGCAGGTAAGGAAAATACATAAAACTTCTTTGTCAAAAAGAGGAAATATTTCTGCATGATTGCACAGCTTTTACTTTGACAAAACGCGCTTGTTTCATCCATTTTCTTATTTTGCTTTGCTTAAAAAATCAGGCACAGGAAGAGTGAATTGAACAGAAAATAGAAATAAAACTGTTTTCTGTGAAGAAAACAGTGAAGGAGTAGGAGTCTTCCTGAGACCCTGATCAGGCTGCCACCTTAGTCTTCACTCCTGCTTCAGCATTTACTACTATGCTTCATTCCACGTTTCAAAGTGAATCGTAGTCTACAGCAGTCCTTGAAAGTGATTTTTTTTTTTGGTCTCTGATTTGAACATTTTTGAGTCAATGCTCCAAAAAGTGGTGAATACTTTGCAAGAATCACACGATGAGAACTTGGGTCCTCAACAGAAGTATCTGAACCATAGCATAGCATCATAGAATTGTTTAGGTTGGAAAAGACCTTTAAGATGATCGAGTCCAACCATTAATGCAACGCTGCCAAGTCCACTACTAAACCATGTCCCTAAGCACAAGAGATGGTGTCCAGCTTGATCATGCAATGATATTCACCATGAGAAAATTAAAACTCATCAGTAAGAGAGACACAATTTTCTCAACAATTTCTCTAAGGCACTTAAGTATTATTGCAAATCATACTATCTTCTTTTCACTGTATAAAATAGACTTCTTGACCTGACTTCACTGATACAAATATACAAGAAGATACATACTGAGAAGCAAAGTAGCAAATAGCTAATGAGATATTTAACAAATGCAAACCAACCCACTTCATACAGTTCTACAAGCTAAGAAAAAGATCATATTTTTAATTTTAAAATATTTTTTTAACTGTACAATAATGAACAAGTAGGTTAAATTTCTAAATAAAGTATCTTATTAGAAGAGCTGGTTTTACAAAAAATCTCTGAATATTATCTTTAAGTTCTACTTTTTTCAAGTGCTTTGAGATAGTCTCTGACAGATGACTAATATATGAATTGCAGAGAACAAGCTTTATAGATTTCATTTAGCCTAATGTATGAATTTATATCTGGTTTTTAAGTTCACTGAAGGTAAACATCTGTTTGCCAACTCTAAGAGCAAATGTTTCAAGTATCAGAAAATCAGCTGTAATTCTATCTGTATGACACACAACTAAACCCGATACCTAAAAATGAAATTATTGTAACTACTGTTAAAATTCCCTGTGTTGCAGATAAGTAGTCTGGTGGGGTTTGTATTTATAAATATTCCGATTAATGGAAACTTAAACATTTAGACTTCAGTCATCTTTTTCATTTCATGTTCCCTCTGTTGTAATTCCTGACCTCTGACTAAGAGACAATTTTTGATGCCTTCCTCAGCCTTGGCTGGGAGGACAGCACTAAAATTCATGGAGCTACCAAAAACGTCTTTCTCTCTTCAGCTGCAGAAGTTTATTGCCTAATCCCAGAGAATTAATAAATCACATAAAATGGACAGTAAAGGAACTCCTGGACAATTCAGGAAGCACTGTCAGCCTTTCCCTCTGCCCATGGGCTCCCTACTGATGTCTGCTCCAGTGGCCTACCTCAAGGCTCTCACCAGATGTGATCAGCTGGGTTTCACACTCAGGGCAGTGGTGACACAGAGAGCCCATTCATCCCGCTGCAGAGCGCATGGGCAACTCTAACCCCCCAGGTGGGATCTCCAGGCAGCTCAGAGCCCCATCTGGTAGCCATTCAGATGATGTGAATCCAACTAGTATTTGAAATTACTTCCTCCTTTCACTATGCCCCATTGTTATGATGAGACATCATGACTGATATGAACCCCAAAGCTTATTCCATGTGGCAGCATTAGCAGCAAACAGTTTCATGAACTTCTTCCAGCCTTCTCAGAAACTTGAAGGATGCCTGAATGTGGAAGCTGTCAATTTTCATCAAAAGTTTAGATAAATGCATAGACGGATAGGTTTAAGCATCTGTAACATAATGTATTTCAAAAACATCGAAGAAATTAACTTGCTAATTATTTACCACTTTGGTTACCATCGCTGCATGTATCTGGCAGTGAAAGGCATCTAAATTATAGCTCTATCCTGGTGTTTGATGGCTTATACCAGAAGAAATATTTCCATCACTGGGCAGGAGTATTCTTCAGCTCTCATTTTACAAGTCGATACTGTATTATAGAATACAATAAATAGGAGGATCTCAGATGATTTTCTGGATACTTCTCGTACTGTTGCTTCCTTTAAAATATGTTATGTTATTGAGTTTTTAAGCTTACGTAATGCCAAGTTCCTCCAAATTTGAATCTGTCAATCAGATTACTTTAGAAGTAGGTTTGAAACAGGAAAGAGTATGATATAATCAGAAGAGAAATGAGTCATATTTGCTGCCCTAAGTTCTAGACTGACCTAGTGCATGCCGTTGTACATTCAAGGATCTTAATTTGCCAGCCAATTGTAAAATGCATCTCTTGGTATATCTAGAGTCTTCCAGCTGTGTGCACAAAAGTATTAGATCAGCCTAAATGGGTTGTGAAACCAAAGGGTAGGATTTTTAACTAAAAATGTCAACTAAAGATTCACTAGAGTGACTTAGATAAAAAATTAGATTTTGTAAATACAGAGAAATGCAGTTGCCTATGTGAAGCTTGAGAAAAAAAAAATGCCTTCTTTAAAAAGATGAGGTGAGGAACAGAAATTAAGGTTTCCCAATTCAGGAATTACCTACTTGAGACCTTGCAGCTCAACATAGGAAAATCTTCAGAGCTATAGGTCCATTATGGGACCCCCAGGTAATATCAGTCCCCTTAGAGACAAAGATAGCCTTAGTTTACCTGCATACCTGCCAAGAAAAATTCCTGAAATGTGTAACTTGAAGCAGAGCTGTCGCCACTGAGATTCTTCGGGAAAATACCTGGCTTGAATTCATTGCCTGAACACAAGCTTCACAGGTACGCTTTCAACCGTGAGCCACAGCTGTTATCAGATACAGATCAGGTATATTTCAGTGCAGTAGAAATCCACTAAAGGGTGTTCAATGTTTACAGCTAAATTAATGTAAAAGCTCTTAGGATGATACTCCAATATAACCAACTCCTACCTCAATTTTGAGGTCAAATTTCATTAATACAACCCTATCCTAAACCGTGAACTGTACACACCTTCCCATGGTGCCTCAGTAGCGTATAGACCATATATGAAACACTTGCATATTAAAGGCCTTAAAACCAGGAATTGGAACCAGTTGGCTCTTAGAGTGTTTCAGCAGAGTGTTTCAGCCCACTCTGCCAAACTGCTGTAAAACCTCGAGTACACCTAAACACTGCTACCCTTCAGTACTGCTGGTGCACTTAATAATAGGCCACGAGAATCTTCAGGTCTGGTGCCAGCATCATTTACACTAACCTAAGCTCAGGGGCAGTGCAAAAGGGGGGGATCCTTCTCTGCCCTAATGTGTGCATTTCCACAGCTCCCCTCAGGCTCAACACTGGTATTTGAGCAGCCAGGAAATACGCCAGATGACAAAATTGATCTGGCAAAAAACTGTCACCGGAAGAAAATAACCCATCTCATAAAAGTGAGGTGGGGAGAACTCCTTATTTAAAAATGTAGATCATTTTAGCACAGGCTGGACCTTCTATATTTAGCGGATAATCACTTAAAAAGCTGCCTGCTTTTTAAGCAGAAAATCTCCATATTGAACATGCGTGCTGTCTAATTACTTAAGGAGTGGATGGGCAACTACTGTGCAGAGCATACTACACAGTAATTCTTTTTAAGCTAGTCAGGTGCCTGAAATTTACATGAGGAAGAGTATTCTCATTTGAAAGAGGATTTAAGATTTTAATTCAGATGGTCAAAGTTAATTATTTTTTTTGCTCTGCCCACTGAAGCCTCCTAACAATGAGCAATGCATTTGAGTAGATTCTTATTTTGAGAATGTTGTTGCAACAGACATTTGTTTTATATAAAAGGTACTGCCTAGAGAACTTTTTAGCTGTAACATTATGCAGGGACCTATAAAAGCATAATTCATATGACAAATATTTCATTTGAACTAATGCAAAAAAAATCATCTGTATTAGGTCATAAATGAAAATGAATATATAGTGTCTTGTCTTCAACTATTCCCATCACCAGAATATGAGATACTTTGGCAGAGACTTATGCAAAGAATAATCTCTCCTCAAAAAAGGTCAAGATAGTGATAGTGGGAATCTTACAAGCCAACAGTGGGAACAGACTCATCAGTATTTGTGTGGGCACGCGCAAAGTCTGACTGTGCTACGCTTGGCTGAAGCCACTGCTATGAGTCACTCACAAATTTAAACAAAAAGCGTTGTGGAAGATTAAACAGAGACTGAATAAGGAGTATGCAGCCTTCAGCACGTGTAGTGAAGATCCTGTTCATTTTACTACAGACTCACAAAGTGAACAAAACAAGGGAGTACTTAAGAAGTGTTGAGGACAAGTGTCTTCAGTGTTCCAGGTTTTTCCTCATTCTCCCTTCTACTCCTTGCAGCAGTTTGAAGGCATCTAAAATAATTTGTTTAAAATGTTCTTTAAATAACTTTTTTCTCATCAAAAACTCTCTTCACATTTCAGTGCAGCTAGCTGAGCTATGTTGGCACAGTAGAGATCAAAATTTCAGATGAGTTGTTTTGAACACTTATTTACAAATATTTTGAAAATGTCTCTTGTCATGTTTCTTTCTGTCTGAGGAAAGCGAAGAATTCTGAGAAGGGATGTCTTCAGATTTGTAGGTGGAAAGACAGTAAGATGGGTCATTTCTGACAGCTTTACATAAAATGAACAGGTAGAAAGCAATAACGAGTGATAGAATAGCTGTCTACTCTCTTACTCTAGTAGTGGTAGTTTCTGAAGGGTGTAGAAACAAAGGGACTGATTCTTCACCACATCTGCTCTGGTTTTATAGGTCTCTGGTGTTCAAGGCCTTAATACTCATTTTTCAGAAACACAGGCTTTCTAGATATCTTTTAAAAATAAACACCGTTTGAGAAACTATGAAAGGGATCCTATCTGCTTTGCCCTTTAGGTGACTATGTAGTTAAGTTTGTACTTACACTGTGGATATGGTTGCCAGCTGCCCCTCTGGAAGTAACAAATGCAGGAGATTGTTCCATTATCTTTTAAATTAAATTACATACTAGTTAGCTGAGATGTGACACCGCTGGTGTACTGCAGCACATAATTCAATCCCATTCCTTTTTTCTCATCTTTGTGTGCCACTTGTAAAATCCAGATGTATTGCCAAGCTCTTCAAACACATTTCCAGCAGCAACATGAGCTGAACAAGAGCCTCTCATTCCTTGACAGACTCCTCAGGCAGCTGTGTGGGTGGCTTTGGAGTTCCTTTGTGGTCTTTCATGTGGTTGAGTTGCTGATGGGCTGTTTTGTCTTGCTTTGCCCTCCTGGGTATCAGCTCCCTTTGATTTTGAGGAATTTACACATCTTTATCCATCTGAGAATACAGTTCTGTGTAAAACTCTTCTGAATTATGCAAAATGTATTTCTTCATAGAAAAATGTATCTTCTATATCCATGACCTGGTTTACAGATGGATTGCATGAAACCTCAAAAAGTAACATTGAAGATTTGAGTTCAATTATTTATTTATCTGTTTATAACAAAGGGCATGCTTAAAAAGCACAACCTGATTACAGTTTATAGAGTATCAATAGAGAAGCAAAAAATAAAAGTTAAATGCTTCCCTGAAAAATTTCTTGAGCTAAATTTTGTGACTGCTGCATCTCAAGAAATCACATATACAAGATACATTTGCATAGAAGCAATGGCACTGAATTGTGGTTTAAGGATACTCCCAAATATTTCAAAATCTGACAAAATTTGCAGAGACCGCTTTCTTTTCCTTCTCTTGGATCGGCTGCAACTCCTGCCTCTGCTCCCTGGAGGTTATTTCTACCTGTTTGCAAAATGGTACCGTAGGTAATCCCATTAGCTCCTATATTTGCTTGAAAAAAACAAAAGGGTAGGCTATTTCCCTACACATAATAGGTAACACAGGGTTAAATTGTATACTTACTATGCTAATGAAGATTTTAAAAATAGTTAAGATTAGTCCTAAGCTCCTGAAAAACTTTACTTTGAACTGCTAACATATGACAAACTGTTAGATGTTAATCTTTTGAGTGTTTGTTACCACCTGATAGCCTGTTACCACTTGTTACTGAGCTGCGGACACTGTTTTTACCCTTAGGGTGACTGTTAAAGAGAACCTTTATCACAGTAGGGCTCCTGACATAACAATGTTTACTGTATAGCAAGAACAAATAAGTGCTCATGGCATCTGCAGATAAATATAGAGAATGTGAACAGTGATGACAGAAGGAGAATATGATATTTATGATAGTTCAGTTAATTATCATGATTATATTAGAGACAGATGGGATAAACTGCAGCTAGTCATTTTTTTGACTCCGAGTTATTTTAGTTCAAATGATCCTCTCAGGGAAATGGAAGAAGCCCGTAGACTGAACAAAGCACACTGCTGTGGTAAGTAGGATGATTTCATAAATCTTTTTACCACTGTCTAACTCCTAGGCTACATTGGTCTAAATCTTTATGATCTAGGGGTACAGGGAGCTCCCTGGCAATACAAACGGTAGCATTAAGCTAGAGAATATGTTTATTTCTCCCTGATAGACTTGCTCTTGTCTACCAGCAAAACTTTATTTTGGAGGTCTGTTGAAATTACGATCCCATAAAGTGGTTTATATTCCAAGTATAAATTTTTGACTTGCTGTTTAAAAAAAAAAAAGAAAAAAAATACAAGCTCACAGTGAATTAAGAAGTCCTAAAGAACTGAATATGTAAATATGCACTTAACACGGCTCGGTCATAATAGCAATACTCTCAGAGGTAGTTTTGCCCATCCATTGCACATATAAACTGTGATTACTTGATAGGGTTGCAGCAAAAGGTGGGTTGCAGGGCTGCTTTGATACAGCAGTGAAACCAAGGCTTATTCCTTCCCATGCTAGTTCTGCCTTCTGACCACATCTATCTCCCAAATCTATCAGTAAGAACTGTTGAGCTGAGCATGGCTATTATACCTGGCTGCTTGGTACACATGGTCTCTTTTCCTTTAATGGAGCAATGAAGAGACTAGGGTTAGTATTGATGATAACAGAGGGACTGTAAGGAGAACGTTTTTTCAGTAGGGGTGCATCTGTAATTGGATTTGGATCTCTCAAATTATGGCTTTATATGGCACACCATCTTTTTTTGTCTGCATTTTCCAATTTATTTTAGTGTTTTTTTCAGGCACATGTTATAAATTAGCTATAAAAATATTAAAGGCAGGCAAAAAATCCCTTCTGGTAGCTTTGAATGTGATGTGGAATCCACACAGACTCTCTCACACAGCCACTGAAACTGATATGACTCAGCGAAGATCCTGAAGTGACTTGAAATGATTTTCTGCTGCCATTTGCCCACTTCTTGGCATGCAGCATCAGCCACACATCTTATTAGCTTCCCAGAAATCTGTGAAGTGTTGAGCTCTGATGCTTTCCCTCAGCCACAGAGAGACATGAGTACTTTAACCATTAGACTTCTTTAGTATAGCCAAATAAATACTGTCTAGTGAATGTAACAGGAAACTTGTCAATATAGAGTTGCAGCACCATGGTAGTTACAGTTTAGAAGTAAGATGATGCTTACAAAGTAACTTAAGGGTAGCCAAAATTTTGTTCCATCTTCTAAATAAAGTTGATTAATTTACCTGGTAATTCACCAATGAGTTATCAAGCGTTGCTTATGGAATGCATTGGAGATATTCTCCAGCTATGGTAAAACATGCACACTATTTTAATCAATATTGAAAGCAGTTCTCGAGAGGATTTTGACTTTTTCTGCTGACTGATAAATGTACACAAATAATGTACACAGATACCTGTGCCTTTACTGCTGTCACATTTCTCTTCTGTAAGCATGGATACAGGTAATACCACGTAGCTGTACAGTAAGCAGGTTCTTTGCTCCTGTTATTCTGAATTGCTTGTATATACAGGTCTAATAAGCACAGTCCAAATCATGGTCTTCTGTTCTGCAGCTACATCAGTGTAGCCGCATTGTTAAGCAATTGAGTTTGATCTCAGTGGTCAAGTAGCACAGACTTGTTTCCAGCTTTCTACCTTACAGTACATTGTGTGTGATGGCTGATGGTAATCTAGTACAAACAATTGAATTCCCTTCCCCTCTGTCCTCACAGTAAATCGCTGACAGGCTTTCCCGATGGTCTCTTTAAAGTAGCAGAGATTCACGTTTTTAAAAAATACCTATTCTTAAGGGTAAAGCAGAGTTTGGAACACAGAGACTCCATGAGCATAAAGCTACTATTTGAAAGCACTTTGACTGACCATCTGTGTCAGTTCCAGAAGTGTCACAAGAGGTGGACTGCTAGGTATAAGCACTTGACCTCATCAGAAACCAAATGCTAGTGGCTATTTATTTGCCTTACTTTCAGAGGAGTGATCAGGACACAAGTCTCAGCACTTTTTATGGTTGGGGGTGGAACAATAGAGCTGCTGCTGGGAGTCAAGCCCAATAAGTATCTCTGAAATTATCTCTTATCTCTAGAAAGTGTCTCTTAAAGCTTAAGTTTTAAGAAGTCGAGACTTTTACACTTGAACACAAGAGAATTTAAGTTGCTTTTTTCTAGCATCAAAGGACAGACTATGTTAGGATAGAGATGTAACTGGAGTCTAGGAGAGTGCTAAGTGCCTTCGTCTTTATAACTGAAGCCTTCTGGTTGGGAGAAAGAAACCAGTGGTAGTGCTACTTACTAAACGTGGCATCCTCAAGGCTATGAGTCAAATATATTTGTGATACTTCTTCCAGATCTACTTAACAATATGGACAATTTCCTTGCTTTCCCATTCTTCAAGTGTGATAATTATTGAGAATTGAACATGGCTAGAGATGAATTTTATTAATGTACTTGGAGCAGATTATCCTTTGACAAAATGACAATATTTGAGCTAATAGGCAAGCGTATAATCATTGCTTGCTACACACCTGGCTAGTGGACAAACTGTAAACTATGCCAGTGTGGGCTACTGTGTTCCTTCCTGTATGCTGCTGCTCTTAGAAATGACTGAAAATACATTTTTAAGCAATTCTATAACAAAAGTACCTATCTTGCAAGAAACCAGTCTTGACTAACAGGAAGAAATCAGCAAATTACTTTAGTGACTGAGACAAATAACTGGAATGTATAACAAAAGGAGCACTTCTGTTAAGCCAGCATTTGCCGTATATCCCTGTCCCTCAGAAGAGATGCATACATCAGCTTCCTAACACCTAGCAAGCAGGGAGTTAGCCCATCAGAATAGCCCAGAATGCTTCTATTAGGTACTCAGACCCTACATCGTGTCAGTGCAGAATCTGAGCTATTTCTGGACCTAATCAAGTTGCTTTGGTGACAGTATGAGCATAACCTGTTCTTTTTTTTTTTCCCCAGTAATTAATTAGCATCTCTTAGATACTGATTTTTTCACTTAGCATCTTTATCTTGCAAACATGGCAGCAGTTGCAACAATTTTTTAGGTGTATCCATAGATACAGGTTATGTATGGTTGTAAAACTTACTTTGTCACCCTAGGTACTACAATGTTTGGGGGTTTTTTGTTTGTTTGTTTGTTTCTTCTGAATAAAGTCGTGTATCATTCTTCAGCTTATCTGCTCTATATATGCCATGTACATAAGTTCTCAGCTTTCTTCAAAAGGACTACCTTTTCCACTGCTCTGCATGTCTGAAGATCTAGGGAGAAGTGGAGGTTGATGAGTTATACTAGGTGCAGTAACATTTCTTTCTAGTTCTTCTTTTAGTGACTTCCAACCTATCCAGATAATTTATGGATAACAAAACTTGTGAAAGTTCTAACACTGGCAGTGTCATTTTTGAGATTTAGAGCCAATACTCACACTAGGATGACTCGAGGCTACAGCACACATGATTTCTTAGTTACTCTTTCTGTTACCAGTATCATTTATTAATGTTATTTTTTACATAATTGCTTAACAACAATTACATGCTTGCCATAAAATAAAGATCTGAACTGTTTATTATATAAAACTAAATTCACTGAAGCTATAACTACAATAGCAAGTCTGGAAACAACTGAAAATAGAGGACTGTTTCATGTTATAGTGATTTTCTTTATAACCAAAATAGCTAGATATTTTCTTAAAACAGTGACTAAGTTCTGTAGAGACTGAAATACCAGAGAGTAGCTGCCAGAGAGATTTTAGTATAATATATTATTAGCGATTGTTATTATATTTCTGTGGTTGCATGAAACTGGAAGCAAAGTCTAGTGGCTTTTTTAATTGGTTGGACATAGAAGTGCCAAGGTATTAAGAGAACTGTCTCTTCTTAGCCTGCCAACAGGCAGTTTCAAAGGCTGTTTATCAGTATGAAAATGGCTATCTATGTACATATATATGAGTTCTGTATGACAGAGCTAAATGACTTGACAGCTGTTTCTGTCTCTAGATGTGTGTTTCTAATGCCAAAGCTCACTTTCAATAAATACGAAAACATGGTTTGGATTATTCTGTATTTTACTGAATTCACTGAAAAGTAAGCTGCAGACAGGATTTGCATCCATGAAGATTGTATGAACTGTTTGTTTCTCTCTTTTTTTAAACAAACTCCATCATTATCAAATACGCTAGTTCAGTAAACAATAGGAATCTGAGTATAAAGTTAAGCATTTTAAATCTCATTAGCTCCAGTAAATCTCACTCAGGCTTTTAAACTGATTTGCTCAATAGGAGACCAAGTTCTCAGCTACATTAGGATTAATATGCTTTTCACTCTTAGCCTTTCTAAGCAGTTAATCCTGTGTAAAATCCATGATCACTCCTCTGATAGCTTTTTTTTTTAATTAGCTTGCTAAAGATCTTGCTGAGATTTTATTTTATTTCATTTGTGCATCTAAAAATATTGGGATATCTGCTTGGCTATCAGAGGTTTAACCTTACTGCTGAGGCTTGGTTATGTTCCATGGGTAATGGAAAAAGTGTAACCATTCTACAGTGTTTTAAAGTTAAAGCCTGGAATATGCTGTACCCAATTACAGAGGATTTTATACCAAGTTGTTGTGTTTGCATCTACTACTCCCTTCTCTGTTTATCTCATTTTTTCAAAACCAGATAAGACAAATATATGTATTTATTTATGAAAAATTAAACTTGTTTGGTAGTCACAGAAGTTCTGGTATAAATATAGCTGTGGCCTCTGAGAAGAATATAAATATAGAATGGCATGAACATATAGGTTGTTTATGACAGGTATTTTTCTGTTTGCATTATCCCTTCACTCTTGACTTACTCATATGGCTTTTAAAAATTGTTGCCCACATGGCGTTACAAGTGAAAGGGATAAACTGCTTAGGTTAAAGTTTAGCATGTTCATTTTCCCAAGTAAGCAGTAACACTAAAAAAATTGTGTTATGTCCCAATCAAACAGATAATTGTAGTAGTGACAAGCTCTTTAAGAATATTGATACTTTAATTGATACTAATGGGATTTGACACACAACAGTGACTTTGCAAACTTCTCTAGGTATTTCTGTATGTGGACTTTGTACAGGCACAGACGGCTCCTCTTTAACTGCTGAGAGCACTTTAGATCAGCCTCCCTATTTGCACATTCACAAAACATTTTGTATGCTTATGGAGCTATCTGGCTAGCAAACTTTTATTTGCTGATTTCTCTTCCTTATCGTTCTGTGACCCTCTGGAAGCAATCCAAAGGCATCTTGAATTCCACAAGTTCCTGAAGTTCTGTGGCTCGCAGGCTGAAAGTGTTCTAGGCTCTTGGCCTATTCTCAGAACTCCTTTAAAAAACTGTTAGAAAGGTTCAAGTTGTCTTGAAACTCCTTAGTGTTTCTTACACGCATAGACACAATCACTTCTATTTTCAGTATCAAATGTTAACTGAAGCCTATCAAAGTTCAGTTAATTCTTTATCTAGTTAAAATATGAAGAGGAAAATCTATGAATGTTTTCCAGTTTATTTTCTTTTGGTTTCAATCCACATTTAAAAATAATAGCTTTTAAGAAGGGGTTATATATTTCTAAATAAGCTGAAATAAAATACTGCTAACTTAAAATAAAATACTTCATACTGCTTTAGCTACAGACAAGCTTTTGTTTTGAGATATGAGAGATTTAAAACACAATATTCCCACAGATTTTGAAGTGACCCAGACAACAATAAACTGCATATGGCTCTGAAAATCATGCTCCATGCTTGCTTGGCCAGAATAGCTATTCAGGGTAATTGTGCATATGTTCACTGTCTTCCAAAATAAATCAATAATTTTGTGGAATAAAAATGTCACAGCAGGGAGGCATTCCAGGCTTACACCGTCTAAAACCAGTCCAGAATAGCTGCACTACTTGCTTTTCCTGTGCAGTCCTGTAGTCCATGCTTTGTCCGTGTTTTGCTGGCTTGTCTGATTAAAAGCTGCTTGGTGCTCATTTAAACTAGATTGTAAAAAGAAGAGAGAGATGAATGGGAACTCCCAGTTGCTTTATACTAACAACAACTATTATTTCAAAGGCTAGGTCATTTATAAACAGTGACATTCTGAAAAGGGGATTCTCTCTTAATCTCCACCATTACATACAGTGACACTATATTTTTTTTCCTAGCTTGTATCAATTATGTATCTCAGGTTGCACATTCAGTAAGCAAAAGGTGACCTTGCACAAACTACACTGAGAAGGTGATTTGAGCAAATGTCTTTGCTTAAAGCTAAAAATATTATCTTACTTTATAAAGACTCCAGGTATTTCCATAATGTATAATTTCAGTAGAGGAATTACAACAGGAGAATATTCCAATATAGAAGCTGAGGAAATCCAACAGGTATAGCTTATGACACAAACTCTAGATGGTGATGCTTAAATCAGAAGCTGATGAAGACCTAGATATTGATTTAGAATGTAGTTAGAATACCTGAACATAAGCACGACTCACATGAAGGCAGACTACTGAATGTAGCCTAACTTCCATCTCAGAGAAATGGTGGCCAGTCACAGACACTTAGAATAAAGATGATAAGAATAAACAAACAGACAGTGATAGCCACTTGTTAATCCTTTGATCTAGTCTGTCACATGCTCAAAACTAGCTGGAAGTTCAGGTGACCCTTGCAGCAGTGAACTAGAGCATTCTAAATAGTTCGGATGTTGCCCCATTCAGGTGATAAATCAGGGTATGATGTTCCAGTACAAACAAGAGTCATCGTATACTGGATTTGGAAATTAATTCGGAAAGCTGGTGTGCCAAGGCCAAAGGGAAACCAGTAAGATAAACCTGACTGTTCAAGGTCAAAACCTGGGAAAACAATGACCGTGTTACTCAGGCCAAGTGCTTAGAATGAGGTGGGATGGTCTGGGGATGTAGTTAGGTGAATGCTGGCATTAGTCTTTCTGTCTGTTTGAATCTTGCTGTTGTTTGACATCATGCCCGAGAGTGTGCAATATCTGACTGAGGTTTGCTTTTCTTATAGCTGGGGCAAAGTATCAGGACAATATCCACAGAGGAGGACCCTGTGGATTCCAAGATGTTTAATGATTTTGTGCTACAGCCTTTCCCTGGTACATGCCTGATAGGCCTATATACAAAGATATTTTCAGGGGCTTTCTCCTCTGTGCATTCCCTTTCTGCATAACATAGAATTCCTTTGAGACCTGTATGCTTTCTCAAATTGAGCTGCATTTGTCTCATGGATGCCAAAGGTATTCAGGTTGGGAGAAAGAGACATGCAAAGACACTGTGATCTTAATGATTTTGTTTCCATTAGGACAAAGAATAAAGAGAAATTTTAGTAGTAACTCTTACGAAGTTCAGGAACTCCTCAGCTTTCCAAAACTCTTAATAATAAAGGAAAAATCTCTTACACATTAATATAACATGGATATCCTTCACCTTCTCTGTAATGAGCCTCATCACAAAATAATCACAGATGACATGAGAACAGTGGTTTGGCCAAAAACTAGAATTCCATTGTTATGGTAAAAAATTAAAAACTCTCATCCTCAGACTGTGCTTTTATCTTAGTAACAACAAGGAGGGCAGAAATATATTACTGTTGAAGTGGGAGGTATCTAAATTCTAGCAAGTAGCTGCTCATCTGGAGTATGCTCACCCTGTTTCCATCAAATTGATTCCTCTGTTGTACTCAAATCACAAGAGTCACCTACACAGTGAAACTACTGTTAACAAGGAGGGTATGTACACGCTGTGAGCAGTATATAGTGCCTTTCCTGAAGACGAGGTGACACCAACTTTTTACTGCCTTTAAGAGGAATGGCTGCTTAACATGATCTTAAACTCTAATTTGGGAAAGAAACATACAGTCTGGAACACATCTCTAGAGAGCTGTCAATCTTAGACTTCGTTTAGCCATATAGGCATCTTTCTCATATATTATTGATTATATTATATTGGTCTGCAATCTGGATGAGCCGCTGTGGAAGCTTCTTTGGTCTGACAGCAAAATCATTATAACTATCATCACAGTTATTACCTTCACCAGTGGTCAAAGTAGGAAGAAAGTATCATCTGGTGGTTGAGGGAAACATTTTGTGGCTTACTAAAGCCTGTGGCTGCCCATCATCTCCAATTTATGAGGCCTGGAAGATGCAAGAGATTTTAGAATGTCTTTCTCCTTATGAAGAGAGCCTTGAAAATATGACATGATTTAAAAAGAAAAAATATCACCGCAGTGGAAGACTGGTCACAGATTTTTCTGAGAGTTAACAGGTTATTTGCTGTTCTCCATCAGGAACTTATTTCTGGGAAGAAAAACATAGCCATATGCCATGGGATTGCAGGGAAGGCAACCTGTGACACTACCAGCCAGAGCAGGAGGCTACATCAGCTCCCTGAGAGGTAACAGGAAGGAGCATCTCAGTACACGACATGGTTTGATGAGGTGAAGGAGACAGCACTGAGGGTAGCTATCTGGCTGACCTAAGTAATACAGGAGAAACACTCAACACAAAATTGCGTTATGTATGGTACTACAGTATTACCAGTTGCAATATTTTCTTGTTCCAACAGCATTGCAGGGCAGGAAAGATGGCTTCTCTACTTCTATGGAAAAAGAATTAAGGTTTCAGAGCCTGTTTTACCCAGCAGTGTTGGCAAGTTTTATACTCATTACACCTTTGGAAGATTTAGGATGAAAATGAATAATGCTTCTTTCTGGAAATAGGGAAAGTACTTTCAATATTGAGCTTTTATTCTGAAACCAGGTACACACAGATACATTAAGAACAGCTCATAGTTTGTGGTGTGCAGCCTCCTTTTTACAGGCAGATATCTTTTTTCTGCATCTGTACAACTCTTCCCTGCGGGCACTCTGACCAACGCCATGTTGCTGCTCATGCCACTACGGGCTGCTCACGGCTCAACCTCGGCTTTACTTTTCTCTTCTGAGCCGGTGTATCTGCAGCTGCTAAATGTATATTGCCTGGCTATCTCGTGCTGTGGGTTGCCCTTGCCATCAGTCCCCTTGCTGTCTTTGCTTACCTGACTGCTTCTACAACAGGTGCTCTTTAATTGTTGGGAATTTGATAGCCAAACACTGAGATGCCAAAACAAAATAGGCATGTTTGAAAATCTAGGCTCTTAATCTTAATCCCGTGACAATATCCTGGTATCAGTGTAATACTGAAAGATTGCTGAAAGCCTTAGACCTGTTACTGGCCACCCTTTGGTGCCTCTTGGATTTCCTTAAAGTGCTGTTCATCGTTCTCTGCCAGTCACTCTTGATGAAGTATTTTTCCCATTAGCAAGGCAACCTTATGTGTACTCCTGCCTGTTATACAAGCCAAGCTTGAAGCTGCTCTACTAGGAACTGCCTGACATGACTCGGAAACAACAGCACGAGCTGAGTGACACCAGCAATGTTAAATCCAAACTACATGTAAAGGCAGCACTGAAGACATTTGGGGCCCATTTCAAAACAGTTGTGGTCAAATGGCAGGGAAAGGTTATAGCAGAGAAATTACCTTCTCACATCTAAAGCAACAGCTGAAGATAGATACTAGTCCATGCTGTGGAACTGGAAGTACTGAAAGTAGAGGAATGCATTTGTGTTGTGGACAATATCAACGACAAATCTTCACTGTCTGTAAGATTTAATAATTCAGAATTCAGCTGAATACGTAGGCAGCTTCTCTTAACCTTTCACTGCTGTTAGCTCAGGCCCTGGCTTGTTTGGAGAATTGTCATTTGAAAATATTATGTATGCCAGCAATTATACCAAACTGTCAGTGGCGTGGATCAAGTAGTCAAAAAGATGCACCATTTACAAAGTGCTTAGTTTCTCATTTGCTTACTACAGCGTATGAATAAACATCAAGCCGTGGTCTACACCGAAGAAAAACTTTCCCACAAATTCATAACACTTCTAACCTATACTTGTGAAAGGGATTTAAAAATTGTTGGTGGTGTGTATTCTCAGCTCTGGGGACCTATCGCACTTGCAAAGTGTTTCTTGGGTGAGGAGACCCTTCTTCACTCTGTTTCCATTTCAGGATACTAATGTCTCTCAGGCTTTGCTAACAAAGGGGGTTCTTTTCAACAGCGCTGTGGGAAAAACACAACTGCATTTGAATATTGTCTGTATGACAGCTTCCTCAGGCTCTGCAGCTGACAGCTATACTGATTAAGAGGTACGGGTTAAAAAAAATCTCCCAGTAGGCAAGGCCCTGCTGGCTTTAATAGAAGTTACTCACATGATGACTACAAAATCAACGCTTGTTGATTTTCCCATATAAAGACCTGTTTGAGAAAACAGGTCCTCAGGAATACTTGTTTTAAATACAAACCAAGTATTGGGCTTTTTACAAAAGAAGCTACTCAGTTCACACTAGTGCAAAGTCAGAATCATTCATTCAAGGATTAATTTTATTTATTTTTTTGTCACTAGAACGTTAGGTAGATTAGCAAAACAAAGGCATTCGTAGCTCAAGGTCCTTTCTGCCTGTTGTAGCTTTTAAACAAACCCATTTCTGAGTTTTCCCTTTGTACCTCTTTCCCTAGACTGATTAGCCAATGTTTGTTGTCTGTAGTTTTGTAATTTCCACTTCTTGGAAGATATGCAAATTAAGGAAACTTTATTATCTTGGAGCTTTGTATTTCCCTGAAAAAAAGCAAAAGGTTTACTGTTAAGGTTATGTGTGAAAAGTCACCTTCTCATATGTAAAGAGCTCAGCCTTCTGTCTTTGTTTTGATGTGGGTGTGGATTAAGCGTTTAACAAAAAGTGTTGGTAAAGTTCACCCTACTTAATGCTTTTGTGAAGACCTGCTTAAATACAAACTTTCTAAAATAAAACCTAATTCGAGTCTTCCCAATAAACAAACATATTTTAATTCTTTCTTTAGCTCATTGATCCTTACCTGGGAGCCTTTGCTCTCTTTATACACTGTCTACATCAAAAAGCAGTCCCGTCTTTTATATTTGAAAGCTCGTGTGTTTTTTTCCCATCTCTAACACTTGTTCTAATAAAAGACATTACCTCTTCCAGCAAACCTTGCTTTATTATATTGTAGATCATGGCAGAAATAGAAGGAATTCAAGAAGTTATTACAGAGAGGTTTCTGAATGATAGACCAAAAAGATCAGAACATTTTTAGAAAGGGAGCCAAATACCTGACAAATGTATATAAAAAAAAAAATAAATTAAAAAGGCAGAAAGAAAATAAACTGAACACACCTGATTACCTCTGGCACTCTCAGAATGTCAGAACACAGGTTTTGCAACTAAACTGAAGAGCAAAAATACAAATGCTTGCTTCTCAAAAAAATAATCTTTTTTTTTTTTTTTTTCCCTTCTATGTCCTTACTTAAAATGTCCCCTGTCCTTATTGCTTATTAGATTCTGGTCTCTGTTGCAAGAGCAGATGAATTTAAATATTCATCTTTTTGAGAAGAATTTTTAAAGTTCTACAAAGATGTCAAATTTAATTTTATCACTCAATATAGTCTTCCAGCTGAGTGATGATTTTTCTTTCAGATACTCCCTAACATTTGCACAGGGCCTATGAGAAGCAGCAGCTTATATTGTTCAACAGTGATTACTTCAGAAACTGGTTAAGAAGCAGCATGGAGATGCCATCACCAGCCCCATCTGCTGAGAAGAGGTTTGCAGTGGGATTTAGTATGAATATTTGGTTCTAACCATCAGTTGCCTCTCCAGGGAATGTCATGTCAGACTGCACATCAAAGTGCAAAAAGAGACAGCATCCAGCACTCCTCTTGGGTGCTGGCAGTCCTACCCTTATTTTGAGACACACACTTTCTTGCCTTGTGTTCTGTTATGTTTTATGTAGTCTATGAGTTTTATACTAGATAATGAGTGGCAGAAGAAGCAAAGCAGCAATTTGTTTGCCCTTTCAGAAAGCACTGAAGTAGACAAAAAATAAAAGCATTTTGCATCTAATTGCCCTGAAGATATATCTAGCAAAGGCACTGCAAAGCCAAGTCTTCGTAGGTACTTCAGGGTAAGCTACTGTCGACTGTACTGATGCCTGACAGATTCTTTGATCTGTTTTCATTGCACCAGTTTATAGCCTGGTGACCAGATTAACATTTGTGTTCACCAAATTTCTCTTGTGTTGGAAATGCTGTTTGTGTTCATTTTGTCATGATTTAGTACAGAAGCTTACATCATTTTCTTTGAAATATGAGGGATTAAGACTTTTACCAGGAAGCTTCTGTGATGTGAAAACTCCATGCAGAAAGGTTGGCTTCCAGTTCTTTCACAGTCAGATTAAAGTCAGTTCCTACACCTGCATTGCTATACCATTCCTACATAATGTACATAGGTAGGTCATCATGATCTGTAAGTAGGACATGTTTTGGGGACACAGGAAGGTGGTCTTTTCCAGCACTAGCTCTGCCACTGATTTCGTGAATAAACACGGGCAAACCATTTAGTCTTTCAACTTCAGTTGTTGCATTTATAAAGAGGAATAACACTGAAGAGGAAAAGCAGACATGATTCTCCGATGTTAAACAATGGATGCAGTTTGTCTGATGGCTATTAGAGGCAAGATCAGTATAGACTATGACCTTTTCAGAGTAACAATGGGTTTAGGCTTGGGAATACCTACTGAACTATAACAGAAAGGGTTGACAATTTTGCTGTGCATTTTTTGTCTTTAATAGGAGGGAGAGCTGAACTTGTCTTTCACTTTTGCTATCAGTGCGACTGATGCCTTGTAGGATGAGACTGGTGACTCACAGAGTAGCAAAGTGTTGCCCTGTGAGGATAACTCTGCAGAATGCAGAGGACTTCTGTGATTTCTAGCAATGATAATGGCAATCATGGGCTGGAAAAATAAAGGCATATACTATTCATTTAGACTTACAAAGTTTTGGGTTTTTTTAAAGTTATTATCCATTAATTCTAACAAGAATTATATCCATAGTTCTTTGCATTAAAAAAAAAAAAAAGATTTGTAGGGGAAATGGGAATAGTCTGTTCAGGTTTTTCACGTTCACCAGGCTAAACCTATCTGCCTAATTGCATACCACAGCATCAAACTGTAGAACTGTTTAAAAAAAATAATCAAAACAAACAACAAACTTCTAATTGCAACTAGCTTATCCTGTGGCATTTAAAACATATCTTTGTAGAGCCTAGTAAAGCAAACACTTCAACCCTTTAGTAGTTATCATGAGTAATTAACTGTTAACAGTGTTCTCAGGAAAAGCATGACATTTTGTTAATGTTCTACAGGAACATATAAATATAACCAAGGGAGAAGTTTGTTGTGAGCATCACAATGATAGCTGACACAGAAGAACTGGGGTAGACAGTAATGTGAGAGGAAAGGAAGACTAATTACTAACATGCTTCCTGACATTCACCTTTACAGCCTCTAATGTTGTGGTAGCATCTCACCTCCAACCTGTGAAGAAATACAGGGGTCTGACCCCCTTAAGTTTAGTGAGTTTATACCACAGATGTGTTCAGTGGATAGCATTTTACGTTGAAATGAAGTATTTCTCTTGAGTTTTCAGAAGCAATTGCCTTTTCCACGTGGATGATTTACGTTTGACTTACCCAGCACAGAATTATTACTTTGCCGGTTTAGTGAAAACTCTGTAGTAATTGAAAGTAATATTGCCATTTCGGTTTTCTGATGCTGACTGTGGCCTTTTATAGAGGATATTCTGCCAAGAAGAGGGAAAGGATTATCACAAAGTGATACAAATCTCAAATACAGCTTTTAAATGCCAGGCCACTGTCTCATAAGGAAGACACTGCATATTCTCAGCAGGACACTGATCTTATGTGTATTACAGTCTTTCACTTCTGTGGGGTGAGGGTATTGCCTCCCCAGGGAGGTCAGTCTAATATTTGAAGAAGCTTTAAAGAGGGAAGGAAAATAATACACATATCCTGGGAGAGGAGAAAAGAGCAGTGGGAAAAGAAACTCGTGAAAGAGAAGGAGGACAGGCAGCTGACTGGAGAGACTTTGACAGTAGGTAGCATAATAAGGTGAAATTGGGGTATAACATGGCTCATGGACAAAGCCTTTGCTTTCAAGTGGCTGGAGCCAGAGAAAATGGTGACAAACATCAAATACGATGTGTAAAATGGTAAACACAAAGCCCCATTGTTACTCTGCTTGTGATGGTAGCAGGGGCTCATGTTGGGCAGGGTAAGAATGAGTGGCTTCCCCAGTGAAGATGCAGGAAGGATATTCTCTCCAGTCTCTTGTCTTTTCCCTCCTCATTTTCTCTCTTCTATTCTCCAACCCCCTTCCCCCCATCCCAAAATTTCCTTCTTTCTAGCAGTTTTGCAAAGAGTGTGACAGTTCTACCAGCCCCCTCAGGATGGCTGGAAAGGGAATGAATTGGAAGAAGGGCTGCAGTCAGGGCTGAGCTGCCTGTGCACACAGCAGTGCTAATGGACTGGGAAGAAACCTCTGTGCTCTTCCCCTCCTGGCCCGGGGTAAGCCGTGCTGCAGCCTGGGTGCTGGGGCCTGCTGATGCTGGAGGCCCAGCAGTACTTCCTCTTCTGCCAGAGCCTTGGCTCACCAGTTTGGGCATGGCAGCTGTGGAACGGAGCTATGAAGGGCAAGGCTGTAGGGCAAGAGGCAGTTGTCTCAGGAGGTGCCTTTGCAAGCAGAAGATGCAGATATTAGGGAAATGAGGGGAAGGCCCTGGAGGCAGCGCTTTGATGAGGCTCTGAGGAGTGCAGAGAACCAGCCAGAGGTGCAAGGGGCCCCTGCCGTAACCCGGGCAGTAGGATTTGAAGAGCTTTGCTTGTATGGAGCCTGCACATACTTTGCTATATGCTTTTACGTGCAAAGACCTGGGGCAGGGAGAACAGAAATGTGCACTGTTTCACCTGGAGAACAAGGACACCCGGGTTGCGGCAGGCAAGAAAGTGGAAGTGCAACTAAACAGGGACAGAACAAAAAAAAGATGTCAAAAGCACTGAAAATGTGAACAATATTTTAAAAGAATGAACAGGAGTTGTAAAACTTCCCAGAGCTGAACAGACTGTTATCTAAAGGTTGTATTAACCTTGAACTCCCTTTTTTCCTCTTGCTTTCAGCAACAGGTGAAGAGTGCTTTGGGAAGCAAGGCGGGAGGTAAAGAATCCACTGGTCATTATCTAGCTTAACTGAAAAAGCAGAACAGTTTTCTGGCTGGAAGCAGCGATTTTCCGTGTCCAGGTTTCCAGAGAAATTATATTTGGTCATTTTAAAGTACTTTTAAAGTTCTTGTGAGGCTGCTCAGTGAAGAAATGCAGCTTTTTGGAATACCTTACAAGACCAGAATCTGTGTTATTTCAAATAGATCAAATGTTCCGCCTGCCTCAGGGGGTTACTGTGGTGTAGGAGCAAGTCAATGGCAGGAGGAGAAGACAGAGCTTTATGCCAGCATTTCTGCAAACCCCACATAGTTCTGTGAATCGGTGTCATTTAGGATACTCAGCTACTCTTCCACAGTGGCAAGATTAGAATATTTGCAAGTTCCTCAAAATCTTTCTGTCTTACTGCCATCAGTTTCGTTTACTTTTTCAAATTGCTTTTCCCACCATCACTGATCTCTCTTAATACCATATTTCTTGTTGATCGTACCTGAAAATGCAAAAGCACAACTCAATGGATTATCAGCTGTTATTGGTAAGTATATAAGGCTGTGGAATCTCTCACTTTTTAGATGTGCTTGTCTAGACTTGGATAAAAGATTAACTTTCTGAGAACACATTGGCTAGCTTCAGCCTGATTATCTAATCCTGTGAACATGCTAATGACGTTCGCCTGGTCAGTATCAGAAATGTAGACCATATTAGAGTTCACCGGCCAACGAGTAATAAAATAACCACTGTATTATTGCACTAGAGACAAAACTGGACTATTTTGGGACAGATGTTGTAATGGAAAGGTGGGAATTAATGGGCTCTGCATAGCAGAAGGGTAGTTACTGAAAACTAACTCCCTATTTCCATCACTCTCAGCCGTGTGTTTTGCCCCCCCTTTTGAATCATCCCTGATATAAGTTGTATGTTCTCACACACTTTGTTCAGATTTGTTCACTTGCCCAGTAAAAGACTAGACACCTCCTTTTTTTTTCCCTGGATCGCTTTTCTCCTGGATTAGTGATTCGAACTGACTCAGGAAACGGGTCTGACAAGCTCTGAGGGCAGCGGCAGGTAAACAGAGTAATCACACTGCTGGGAGAAGAGCAGGGAGAGTAGGTGAGCAGCAGCGATGAGCTGGATCCTCTGCTCCCATCTCGTGTAACTTCATTTCCACAAAAGTATTGAACATTTTTGTAAGGTTTAACAAAGCAAAGTTGTTCTGACAGCAGTGGAGTCCAGAGATGAGTTGGCCTCTCTTTTTAAAGTCCCTCCCACTCACAAAATGAGCCCTATTCACATGGGCCATGAAAAGGCAGTAGTTTGTGTTGCTACTTTGCTTGCCTGGGCATCTTAATTTGACTTGGATATGTTTTGTATTCTGCTGAACTTCTTTCTTGGGAGGCAGAGGAATCAGGGTATCTCCCAAATATCATTTAACTGTGGCACCAAAATGAGACATTGCTCACAGTTAATTGAGCAGCTCTGTGACTTTATCTCCTCCCTGCTGCTGAAATAGTTAACGGTGTTGACATGTAAATTGTCCTTACTGTTTGTTTAATAAAGAGCAGAAACTGTCTCTCCCAAACAAGTACAGTCCACCCAAGGAACCATTACACAAATAACCCAGGACTTGCTCCCAGCTACTTGGTTGGTTAATTATATACCCCACCTCTTCCCTATCAGACTAGGAACCCTATTTCATCATCAGGAAAATTATCACCGACGCAACATAGCCAGCAGCATTTATAAGATAACTGCAATCCCATCACCTAACATGCACTGCCAAAACACTGCTGGACAGTTCATCATCAGAGTACAGCCCCTGTCATACTCACTGTGGATGGTGCTACACAGAACCTGTCGCTGTGCAAATTTCACTGAGGTGTAATTTCGGACACAGCAGAATTACCGTCTCCACCGCTCAACTCACTTTCCAGTCATATTTGTCAGCCCTGAGACCCTGACAATCAAAAATGACAATAGTAATGGGAAAAAACTTCTGACACTGTTTGCAACTTCTGGATCCATCACAGTCAGATGAACAGCTACCTGCCTTTGGGCTCTTGCGGTACTTCTTGAGCCAGTCTAACTGGTTCGCATACAGCATGGTCTGCTCTGCCAAAGCCAGTAGTGCCCGGGGCACCCAGGATAGCCTGTTGTGCCTGTTGGTAGTGCAGAGGGTGCTGCACTCTTGCTCAGTAGCTTTTCTTTCCATGCTGGATGATATTCTTACGAAGGTCACTTCAGTTTCAGATGTGTCTGTCTGGGTGAGTTCTGGGACTGCTTTAAACCTTGGCTTGTTTAAAAATACAAAATGCCAGCATAAATAAAAAGGTGGATAGAGAATTTCTGTTTCTTAGAGCTATCTGCTATTACAGACTCCAACAGAGAAATCAAATTGCCTGTTTTCTGGCACAATGCAAGAAGAAGCTGAAGAATGGGAACATGCCAGTTGGAAGGGAGAGAAATATCTGGGATCTCTGTAAGCAAAATGCCTACGATTATCTTGTTTAACCATGGCCTCAGTCATATCAGCCTATCCCAGCCTATCTGTCTATCTTTGCTGCAAACCAGAGAAGGGAATTAAGTACCTTTAGTTATTTTTCTTTCCCAGACGATGTTACAGCTTGGTAGGTCCTATATTCTTATTCCCAGTACAGCCATGCGCACTGATGTAAGGGACAGGGTGCTATAGGCGGAATGTGGACAGGTATGACCTCTGTGTGTGCAGGGGAGAAATTACAGGGTTTGGCTACACAATAAGCCGATATTACTGCTGAAACTACAGACCAAGGCACTGCCTTCCCCAAAAAAATACAAGGGGGCAGCCGGAATATTTTTGTGTGTCTGAGTTTGGTTATTCACTTTGCAGTGTAGCCCCACAAAGTAGCAAAGCTGAAGGGACGGGATGCAGCAGCATGAGATATAGGACAAACAGAAGGGGCATGCTGGGAGTTCCTGCAGCTGGCAGCATCTGCATGGGGAACCACAGCATCGGACCTCTGGCAAGCTGATGAAGTAATTTATGTGAGGGCTTGGACAGCAGCTACACACAAATGAACTTGTAGGTGTAATGATGTTTTGAATCAAAACAAACTAGTTCAACATTTAAATCAATAACAAGTGCTTGAAGCTATCATTCAGGAGAGAACTACTACTGGCATAATGGTCCAGATTTTTGAAAGGCAGATTAGTGAACCTCTCCAAAGGCCATTTGTTGGTCTTCCCGTGAAATTATATGTGACTCCTGAGATAGGGCTTTAATGCAAACTGTATATCAGCATATTCTTAACTGTAGGTACGTGAATTGCTCACTGAGGTCTTGCTTACCTACATGGCTGAAATGAGACACGGGATGTTGTTTCACAACACTTTTAGCTGACATAAGCCAGCACTGCTGCCCAAAATAGTGCAAGGGTGAAGTTAGAAGATCCAGTTGAGCCAAACTAACAGGTCATTGCTGCTGAAAGGGGGTGGTTGTTCTGTCCGCCCCCTCAACCTGCCTCCCTGCTGTTGACCATGCACTACTTACACTTCTCTTGCCCTGGCTCTGCTATTCCTCTCATCCTTCAATGAGTTGTTCCAGCTTCCATGCAGTTAAAGAACAACAGTTGTCCAATGAGCTGATCTGGCTTCAGTGCAAGGTCCCTTGGGCTTTAGGGCTGCACAAGGAAGAAGGACCTGGTTCCACAGCTGCAGACAGGTGTAGAGGAGGGAGGAAGGAGGCTGTGGGACTGAGGTTTTTGGAAGCACCATGATATTAAATTGTCTCCGCCGCATCTTCTAGCTGCACCCAGAGCTAACCCTGGTGTAGTCCCACCCTGCTTTTGTTTTTTGCCACCCCCACCCCCCCCCCCACTTCTTTGTGCCAGCACGAGCATTTGCACAGCCAGCTGATGAACTGTGCCAGGCATCAAAGACAAACCAGCAAAACCATTGTTCAGCTTTAACCAAGATCAGCTTTACAGATGAGTGGCAAGGGGGCAGGAAGGAGTGGGGTATGGGAGTTTCTTGCAGCAGCAGTGACTGCTTAAGGTGTTTAGTGAAAGTACATCCCTGGAGGCCTGGTACTGTGGTTGAGCCCTAGAAAATGAGACATACCGAGTTTCCAGAGCATATTTGCATGAAGCTCAAAAGAGCAAGGCAGTGGATTTCTCTGTTTAACATTTTCTTCGCTGACTTCTTCCAAAGGGTAACTTGACCCACTTACCCATCTCAGGCAGTCCCAGATTTCTCCTCCTATTAAAATCACCCTGTGATTTAGTAAGGAGTGTGTAAATGAATCACCTTGTCAAACAAGTGGAAAAAACTACAATGACTTTCACTTTTTGAAATACATCTGACGTGTTTGTTTGGTAGATATTTGGTTTAAAACATAATAACTGTTATTACTGCTGAGACAAACACAATATGATGCCAAGAAACTAAACTGGATTCGTTGTTATTTTGCATTTTTAAGTTCAGTCACCCAGGCTGTCTGCTTTCAGTTCCAAATCATCACAAAACAAACCAGATTTAACTTCTCAAGAAATGCTGGATTTACTTGAAAGAACTTTGTAGATATTAAGAGGCTGTTGGATGTGTTTTAGCGTTGGCTGTAATGGCTGAAGTTTAAAAGCTTGAATTTTTGATTACACAAGACTAAGGAGCTTAGAGGAAGAAATGGAAAAGCTGGACTGCTGATGTGAACGTAGCTGCATCGGCTGCAGAGCCGAGGACCCAATCACACTTCTCCTTAACAGCAGCCCCAATAAGCTACCTCACAAAGAGTTGTCATGACATGACCGAAGAGGCAGCAGAGGGTAGGAGTAAGGTGGTGGGGTTGGAGGAGGAATGGGAAAACAGCCAGGCCCCTGAAAGAATGGCCCACTATATATATGGCTGTACTATTGGTGATGTCCCAGTGGGCTGCAGCCAGAAAGAGAGAACAAGCAGTGTTCAAGTGGAAAGTTCACCATAACAATGAGGCCAACTACGGTAGCCTTTTTCTGGTTGTTTTGGTTTATTTCCTCTGGTACTGATACTTATTTTTTTTTTTACAGCATTTTATGCGTATTTATAAAGCTCTTCATTATCTGCTTTATGCCAATGTTTAGTTGGCCATTGACTGTTACATCCAGGTATTTTTTGTGTCATACCTATCCCGGGATGTGAAAATAAATTGAGCTTCTGCTGCTCTTTCTGCAGGACACTGAAATTTGCTCTCTGTACATATGTATACAAGAGCAGCTTCAGTGTTCTTGGGGGGAAAAAAGAAGAGTCAAGAAAGAAAGGATGAAGAAAATTAATTTTAAAATTTAAATTCACTTTTGTTTTGTACATTTTTTTCCTGTGCTGATCATGCTTTTGCATTCCCTTACTCTAAGTAATGTGCTCCATTAATTGAATGTGTGTGTTTTCAAATTAACCTTTGGAATCTCAAATTAGGTGAATTCAGGGTAATTTGAAGATCTATTTTATAAGAGTCAGGGCTGTAGATATCATCAAAGGAGATGTAAGAAATTATTGTAAGTCAATCAAAACTTGGGCCAAGTAAGCCCAAATCCAAAGTACTAATCCCATAAGACGACCTCATCCTTAACATCAGTTTAAGCCAGGCTGGCCACGTACACAGATTTTTAGCATGCTATAAAATGCTTTTAGGAACACACCATCTTTGGGCAAGTTCCACTACTGTATAAGAAGCAAGAAGAAAATAACTTTTTCACTAAAGAAATAAATATTGAGAGGTAGGCTCATAGTGCCACATTACTCATGATAATGATGAAAATAATACCTCACAGTATTCGAGGTAATTAGAAAGCATATCCTCAGACAGCTTGCTGGTGTCCTTCAACAAAGATCCTAGATTGCTTTGGACTCTGGCTGCTCTAGAGAATTTAGCTGTGCCATGCCATACCATCTGCTGCCAAGCACTTCCACTCCCTGTCTGTGAAACTGAGGACACCGGCTCCATCCAGTAGCTTTCTTGTACGTTGAAAGGCTTATTTTTGGAAGGTGATATCTGCGGAGCTATGCTAAGCATGGCTTGCCAAGTAAAGTGCCAGGATGTTGTGGCATACAAGTACCTATTTGTATCAGCTCCGGATTGATTCATTGCCCTGTAGAGTGGTCCGCTCCTGCCTGAAGTTGTACACGTTCTCAGCAGCAGTGTGCTTGTCTGCCTGTGTTTCCCAGTGCCCTTAGGCCGCCCATTCAGATGTCACAGTGTGAGTCCAGCAGCTTCCTTCTGAGCTTTTGGCAGGATCACTCTGAACGTGAATGCTTCCTGACACACTCCTGAAGCCACTGTTGCTTTTGAGTGGTGACCTTCTAGCTGATCAGACAGAATCCAAAGCAGTGGCTCCTTTTTCAGTCATCTAAACCAGTCTTGCTGCTGCAGCCCCTATTTTGCACTTGTGCTGACAGTTGCCTGAGCTGTTCCGTTAATGCTAATCCAGCAGACAATAAATTCAATAGAACATAGTTTTCTGCCACATAAGGAGTATCTCTATTACCTTTCACATCTGTCACTGCTACTTTTGGTTAGTTTATGTCTACAGTCCCCTTCTCTAGTTGTCTTCCTATATGAAAACTTTATTTGCTTGCTGTAAAGGTACAAATTGGTGGCTCTCCAGAGGGAAGCACACAGAATTTCTTCACCTTGCCTAATGACTATAAATTGAAGTTGACTTTTTTTGTTAGTTTGTGCATGCATGCACATTTGTTTGATTTTACCTATGTATTTATAGATTTGTGTCCTCAATTGTCTTAGTACATTAAATTAGTGCACCAATTTGCACTGCCCACCTTCTTTTTTAACCTAGTAAGTAGTCATATACTACAAATATATACAAGAATGCAGAAATCTTGTAAATTAAATGTTCAACTGTCCAAAAATAGGACGAGAGATTCTGCATTTGGATTTGGTTGCATGTTTTTATACAAGCTCAGAACATAATTTAAGAACAACTCCCGTATTTTGCAAGCATGGGGCAATAACATATGAATATCCCACTGACACCTGAAGATTTAGAACCGTATTATTCAAGACTGTTCCACTTCAGGGATTTTAGTACTTTGTGTCATGCATGCTGGTGAAATAGAGGCATGTTACACCTACGCAATTTCATCACCTTGTCATTTAGACTGGACCATAACATAACCTGAGATGATGCAGGCAGGGGAAACACAACATAGCACTCATTTCACTGACTCACATGCTACACGCTGAAAAATGTTGTTACTCCTGTTGAATAACCCTGTCATGCCCGTTTCTATTAAGGCTTCACAGTTTAGTCTTTGGAAGTTGCTACTGATGTTGAAAATGACAAAGAATGATGAAAATACTGTATGAGCTAAACTGTGACAGTGTCTGTCCTCTTTCTGTGTGTTCCCAGTGCTGCATTCACTCACACATGGTGTTGTAAGGCAATTAATATTAATTGAGCTGATTCATTTTGCTCATCCCAAAAGTATGAAGCTTCAAGTGTGTATGCCAAACTTATTGTCTCATATACCGTAGTTCTGTTTACCCATGTTTGGAAATTTCGGAGGGCTCGTCAGAGGAAGACAGATACAGTTTTTCCATTGCACAACAGAGCAGGCACAATGTTAGACCAATTTTATACCTGTCACAAAGAGAGTATCATACGTGTGTCCCATTGTATTATCTTTGTTAGTTTAAAGTCCCCAAGTCCCTCAGGGAGTGTCACAAATCCATATAATGTCCCTTTGTGCTAGATTTTTATATTTCTATCTCTGATTTAGTAGACAGATGTGAAAAAGCTATGAAGCCAGATAACTCCCTAGTAACTACACAGCTGCAGATGTTGAAGAGAGCAAATTATTCTGGCTAAGGTCAGTATTAATTTATGCTCAAAACTTTCCTTCCAGACATGCCATTTTTTGATGGTATAATATATCTTACTGTTATTTTGGGCCGATCCCTCCCACATTGATCAAACTGCTTCCCCATCTGTGGCCTCTCCTAGCATTAAGTTGTAAAGCATTCAGATCCCAGTATTTGCTTTTCCTGGGCAAGGGGAGTAGTTTTAAATCACAGACAAAAGCTGGAAGTTAAAAAAGTCTCAAGACAGCAGAATTTCAAGGCTTTATGATATCTTACATCTATGAGAGCTTGCAAAAACAGTTTCTTCTCTACCTTCATCTTGTTATTTCTGCTCAGAAGGGCAAAACAATCAACAACAACAAGAAATTCTAGTTTGCTTTTGTCAGTGGACAAATTCTGAATGTTCATGTCCTGTTTCCCCCTCCCTTTGATCTCTCTAAAACTCTTACCAAATTCCTACTCCGCTATGACCCCAGGTTTGGCTGAACCACAAGTTGAACTCTGTATAATACAAACAGATATTATAAAATAAAGTGCCACTTTGTAGCCAGTTGGCATTGGCCATTAGCTAGTGGCCATCCATGGTAGGGTAACATGGTTGCCTAATGCTTTAAAATTTGAGGTGGGTTGGGTAACCATGCAGCTTTAAAAGAAATTTTTATACTATAAACTGACCTCATTTAGCTTGGACAGCTGCCTTTCCCATAAAGAACATTAGTTTTAATTTTTTAAAGTATATTTTAAAGGATGCTAGGTTAGTGAAGGCCATTGGAAGCCTCTTCTGTCATTCTTCTGAGTTTAGCAGTCATCTTTTCACTTTTTTCAAATGTCAGTGAATGTTGAAAAAGAACCAGCAGGTAGCCTTTGCTGGGAAGGCTTCAGACACGGCATGGTACATCACAGGCATATGCCTTCAACCAGCCAACAGAGTTCTAGAGCTGCTCTGACTGGGCACCTCTGGCAGTCCTTACTAGTGTCAGCTCAGCACTAAAGAAGCTGAAGAGCTTCAGGTCAGCTTGGAGCATGAGTAGGAGCAAATTGTCATCTACACAAAATATGTTGTTTAGATATACCTACAAAAAACTGCCCCACATACACTTGTCCAATGCCAAAAGAATCTATCGCATTAGGACAGTTTCCCAGCAAAAGATCTCAGTGACTCTGGAAGTTGAGCAAGGGGAATTCATGTGGAAAGGAATGTGCCCTAACTCTTCTCTCACATGGTACAGAAATACCAGTTTCCTCACTGGAGAACCTCAGTATTGGCCCATGATCATGACCAGGGACAGACTTTTCAGTAGGGTCTGTAGCATAGGACAAGGGGTAATGGTTTTAAACTAAAAGAGGGTAGGTTCAGCCTAGATATAAGGAAGACATTTTTTTAAGATGAGGGTGGTGAAACACTGGCACAGGTTGCTCAGAGAGGTGGTAGATGCCTCATCCCTGGAAACATTCGAGGTCATGTTGGATGGGGCTCTGAGCAACCTTATCTAGTTGATGTCCCTGCTCATGGCAGGGAGGTTGGACTAGATGACCTTGTAAGGTCCCTTCCATCCCAAACCATCCTATGATTCTGTGTCACAACACACAGTACTGTGGTGTTCATGCCTGATTTTGGAAATAGCTATTTTATTTCTGCCACTTACCGATTTTGCCTGCAGGTTTTCCTTCGTATGCACAAAGGTTCGATGTTTGCATATAAGGCAGCACAAGAGGATTTTTTTTCCTTGTAGCCACTTGCACTGGAAATTAAAAGAAGTCGTCATTGGAAAGATGTATGGTCTCAGGGGAAAAAAAAAAAGCTTGCTATTGCAACATTCAGATCTAGGGGCAAAATATGAGTAGACTGTTATGTTTTATAATTCAGGGAGTATGGTTATTTTGGTTTGGGTCATCAATACACAAACCCCAAGTATTTACTGTTTTTGAAATTAAAAATTTTACGCCTGAGAAAGCTTTAAGTTACCTTGAAAAAAAAGATAGCATAGCTCTAAAATTGAGATATCTGGGAATTCTAAAGGATTTGAAGTCTGTAAAAGTCACTGGAACAATTCCCATTGATTCCCACTGAATTAGACTCAGGTCTTAAGGAACACCAACTTTAGTTAGCTTAACTTTTATATATACCCTTGCCAGAAATCTGGCCTGTGGTGTTAGCAAATAGTAAATAACAGCTGCTAAAGTAAAAATGGCTTGAATAATGATCGTACTCTTGGTCTCCCAGCCTGCTAGGCCTGGCCAAAGCATGCCACGGTTCCCTCTCAGCTAACATGCCTGTCTTTCTCTCCCCGTGGGAGACATGACTGTGTGCTCCAGTTAAGGTGTAGTTACTGTGATCTTTGGATACAACAAACTAGCAAGTTAACCGAGTGAGTTTAGTGTGGCTGTAGCCTTTTGCATTCTTTGTTGGTTAAGGTATTAGATATACTTTTCAGGCACTCCCTAAGTCCTCCTCAGTTTTATTAGTGCGTCTCTCCTGCTTAGGCCAGTGGTTGTATTCTATTCTTAGAGGTGTTACTTTGTCAATATACACCGCCCCTTCAAATGACTCTTATTTATTGCCTACAGCATGCATGCAATATCCATCTCTAGCAATTTGCAGATGATCTCTCAGATATGCTGCCAAAATTCCAGGAAGGCTTCAGGATGGCCCCCCTTACTTGTTGGATATAGTGTTTAATGGTGAACCCATTTCATAAATGCTTGCCACATTTTTTCAGCTGTGCACCTGCTTTGGAAAGAAATCTGAAGTGGAGCCTGCTGTTGCCTTCACGAGACAGAGTGTGCTAACGCCAGGCGCAGCGTGTCACTAGGCAAGCAGAGAGGCAGCAGCAGAAATTCCAGTTGCCGTGTTTTGTAGATGCCAGATCTTTAAGCTTCAGCTCTCTAGCACTGAACTGCAATGTGCCATGGATCTCATGCCAGAATTAAGGTTGCCTGTTCCTAGTCTAGGCATCGTCTTTCATGTTTGAAATTATGTCTAAGGAAGAACCAGAGATAAAGCAGACATTGGCAAAGGGAGAGGGGAAGGGAATTTCTACATTTATTAGTCATGTTATTGAAGAAAGAGGAAAGATTTTATCATGTCTGTCTTGCTGAAAGCGAGACTCTGGGTTCAGAACAGAGCTGGTAACAGTGCATAACCGAGTCTACTTTCATACATGTTAATGCTAGAAGGGTAACATCACTTTCCTTACAATAAAGAGGAAGAAAGTTCTGTCATCAAGGTGCTTGCTGCAGGTATGCCTCTGTATGAATCACCAGTAGGTGAGAATTAAGCCGTCATTTGTTCTAACCGGTCACAAAACGCGAGTGGAGAGAACACAGCGCTAATCTAAACGGGGATGGGAGGAAAGCCATGTCACGCACACGCCGCTGGCCCGACCCGATGGAGGGGCTGAAGTCCTCCTTCCTGACCACTGCTTGGTAAATGTGTACATGGTGATTAAAGCACTTATCAGGAATGAAATAAAAACTAATGATGGGAAGAGTACTACAGCATTCCTCATTAGAGCTAGCCCTTTAACAGAAAAAAAACCCACCCCCCCCAAAAAACCACCTCAAAAGCCAAACCAAACCAAAAAACCCCAACCAAACAAAAGAATTATTAACTAATGGGTTTTGTTATTTTACTGGTAACAGGAGCATGGTGCCTTTAAACTCCTTGGCCTCCTTTTCTAAGTGTTGCTGCTGAGCTGTGCCCCACCCCTGCATAAGCAACACCTGCATACCTGCAGGGTACTTTCTTCTCGATAGCTTGTATGCCTTGATATCTTGGTGGAGTGCTCCAGATCCGTGATGTTTAGTCATCCATTTTGCTAATGTGAAGACATTGATCGAACATTTATCAGATCCCCAGTGATGTAATAACTTACAGTGCTTCTAATAGCTTTTTGCGGTGTTTGTGTTCTTGGTAGCCACTGGGCTGATGAGGTAGTTTTAAAAGGAAAAAAGACAGCACCCACCCCCCGCAAAACACACTTAAATGGCAAATCCTATCAAGAAGAATACAAAACAGTTCCGGGTAGCTTGGCACTGTGGGAGCTGTATGCAATTGCCTTCTCAGCAAACCGACAGTGTCTCAGGGTGGTTTGTCAGTGTTGATTGACTGCTAATGACGTATGTTAAGCTGAACTGGGGGTCTGTGCCATTGCTCTGGTTAGAGGAATGTATTGCATGTCCAGGAATCCTTAAAGTACAGGTGCTATGGGTTCTGAGGAAGCCTAACTGATTTTAAGGAGGAGTGATACAATGTTCAAGGCTTCCAGAAGTTTATCCTCACCAAGATGCTTATGTGTGTATTGCTCTAAGTAGAAATAGGTGACTTGTAGAAAAAAATGTAGAGGATAACGTTCTTTACCTCTTGACATGCATGCTGGTGAAACTGTAGAAGGGACCAGACTGCTGCTCTCGGGAACGGTGCCTTTACTAACAGGTTTAAGGCTACTTTCAGCCATCACACCAGCAGTGTAGAAGGGGTGTGAATGGAGCATTACTGCTGCTCTGCGACGGTTATCTACTCCCAACAGAGCAGAGGGGGCATCCTCCAACAGGTATTTGGGGTCCTTTGTCACATTTACTGCATAGGCAGCAGTGGATGAGGTCACATCTTCCTTTGTTCAGTGGAGGAAAAGGAAACCCAAATTGTCATTTTTTTACACCTTTAAAATGTAAATGGGGTAAAAAAGATACTCCTTTGAAACAATCAATGAGACCTTCATTATGTTGGAAGGAAGGAGAGAGAGAACAAAATGTTAGGAATGAGACCAGGGACGTAAATCCACAGGGGACAAAAATAACGATAGAGCATAGGCACAATGTACACTGCAGAAAGAGGCAGAGGAGAAACAAACGTTGGGCTTACTGGGTTTAGAACAGCAGGAGGCAGGGAGATGGTTGGCAGAGAAAAAATGAAGGCAAATGAAAGCCCACCAGAAGGAGATGCACAAATACCAGCTGGGGAGAGGCTGCTCTTCCCATGCTTTACAGGATCAAAGAGCACATGCAGTATTTTGGTGTATGTTTGTGTAGTTCATAACACAGTGCAATTCCAGTCCTGGTTACTAGTGGAAGATAATGTAGACACAGTCAAAACTCTTCACATACAGTCCCCAGTAGGCAAGGCGAGATGAGGGCTTGGCAAGCCACTGGCTGACCCAGTCTCTCACTCCTGATTTCGGTCCAAGTCATTCATTGTAGAGCTAATTAGTGGCATGTTGTAGAACTGAGATTATTAAGACATAGACCTCTTTGTATCTTCCCCAGCTAATTTTAAAACCAACTAGAGTGTTTTGGTACATTTCCTGTTTGTAGACAACCCCGCTGTATTCAAACACACACACACACACACCCCCTTGCCCTTTATTTTGGCATTTGCACATTGTCACTGTTCTTTTTTTCTGGACTATGATCCTTGCCTGAAGTAGGTGGGAGCAGTACACATCAAGAGGACCTCACTAGCGTGTAGATTTGAGAACTGAGCTGCACTGGAGAAAACTTCAAGGATGACAGACAGCTCTGGAAAATCAAATCAGCTTTAAGGAGAAACACACAGCGTTCAGCTGGCTCCGCACTGATAATAAGCATTTACAATCCCTAGATCATGACAACTGCACCATGCAGGGATAATTGTCTGTTATAAATGGCACTGTAGTAAGGAGGAGACCAGTGATCTGTCTTTAACATGATTATACACCACAAATCAACGATAAGGCAGGCATTGCTTCTCTGATTCACTGCCGTCAAAGATGAATGACCATAAGGCAAGGAAAAATGAAAATCAAAACAGAGCACATAATATGTGGATGCTTTTCAGCCTAAAGAAAATTAGAGATTAATTCTTTTGTAGACTAATGACATCTAAGCAATACAATCATAGAGAGAATGTGAGGTTTATACATTCATTTTGTCCTCAGAATTCACTCTGCAGCATCCTGCACCATACAGCAGCATGCAGGAGGGAGATAGGAGAGCAGTGTCCTGACCATTTGCAATGACCAGAATTCTCATCAGTATGTTCTTCTTGAGTCAGCGGTGTCATTTTGGTGTGCTGTCTAAATTTCAATTTGATTAGTTACATTCTCACTATTTAATTTCCCAAGAAGCATAGTTGTTATTGTCTTTAATTATTTGGAGATTAAAATCTGCATGGATTTTTTTGAGCATGATAGTTACACATAAAATTCTACATGCATATTGTGTGCAATAGCAAGCAAAGAAAAAGATACAGGATTTGAACCAAGGATCTTAAAATCAGCATGAGGATAAAAACACATTAGAACATCACCTGGGAATGAGCTGAGGTAAAGGTTGGTAAGTGGGAGGGTGAATTGATGGGAAATGAGAATGTAAAGGAAAAGGAATGTATCAATTAAGCAATAGATTATATAATTTGCTTTACATTGCATATGTCTTGCTAGAAGGTTCTCATGATGTTTGCTGTCTTAAAGGAATTTAAAGTTCTTGCTTTTGGTGTCCTAGTATTAAAAAACTTTAAATTGGAGTTTTGCAGAGAGAGGGCTAGCAGCCTGTACCAGGATCACAAAAACCAAACAAGCTCCCTTTCTCCATTTATGTTGCCTCTGAAAATGGCATGTCCACAAGCAAAGACAAGAATTATTTATTAATTAATCACAAGAAATGACCATAATTTTATTTCTCATCTGAAAAATGAGAAATATGGTTCCAGCAGTGCAGCGCCTCTTCTACACAACAGACCAGAGACCGGTTTTTGGTACCTCAGACTTCTGGGAATCTAGCCTAAAACTGGTTCAGTGTCTGAGCAGTTCTGTCAGCTGAATCCTAAATCCACATCCTAAACTGTTTCTTACAATATCTGTGTTTTCCCTAGAGTCTGTCTCATCTGAACACTGACGAAGCTTGACCCATGTTGTCCAAGATTTGATGAGATCACAGTGCGAGCCTGCCTAACTGCTGGCCATAAATTGTTGTAATCCTCCATCTGGCCACTCTCTGACAAGCGTGTGCTTTGCTGAACCGCAGCGCTAGGGTCCATCAGTTCTGTCTGCTAGGGGTTGAAGGCCTTTGGGACGTGAGCGGGGTGGGGGTAGCTGTAGAGCTCCCTGAGCTGTAGGGTTCACGTTCTGTGCGACGGGACACTGCAGCAGCTGGACCCGCTGCACGCTGACTCTAAGGCGGCTCTCAGATGGCAGGTTTTCAGCTGGAATACGGCAGCATTGCTACCTCTGGCTATTTGCAGTTTTCTAGGGGCCTTCTGTGGTGATGTCCATACTGAACATCTGATCCTTGCCTGTAGAGATGGTGCTTTTAGACATCCAGATAAAATGCTTTATACTGAAACCCACTTTATACCTAATTGTCTGAAGAGGCAAATGGCTGCCTTAATTTTGTACTTCTTTTTTTTTTTTTTTTTTTGTCCTCCCCCATTTTATAGAGCCATTGACTGTGGTATTTAGAAAACTGTTTTCCTAAGGGTTGGTAAGCCGTGTAGTCTTTCCCCTTCTCTCTGACACCTCCAGCAACAACAGAATCTCTGGATATGAGTAGCATGCTTTGGTCCTTTAAACTCTATTATTGGTGGACTGAGGTCATCACTTGTAATTCAGGTTGCCCAGTCCTTCCTACACTAAGACTCTATTGATTTTATGTGTTTAGAACTTCATGAAACATGAATATGCTTCAGGCAGAATATATGTAGAAAATGTCAGCAAAACAGTTTAAGTATTTCTGAAAACAGGATGAAGAATAATGAATTGATTTGCTAGAGCTGAAAATATTAGAGAACTTTTTTTCTGGAGAGGCTCTAGTGCTCCTGTCTGCTCAGGAAGAGAGACGAAATTTGGCAGGGAAAGGAAGGATTAATTTTGTGCTAAGAGATGAGCTATGAGATATAAGCCAGTCTCAGTTTTGCAACTAAATATTGCAAAAAACAGTTTTCATAATGGTTCGTTGCAGTGTGAACCTGGGCAGAAAACAAAATCACTCTCCGTTAATTGACCACTACTTGTTCTGGTCACTGAATGAGACAGGGGTCTTTAGGGAGGAACATATAAGAGCATGCAATTAAAGACAGGTACCAGGATGCACCCAAAGTGAATACTTAACTAAGATTATACCAGAAACATTAATTTGGAACTGGAGAATACAGGGAAGAAAAAGCCATGGGAATGCAGGCATACTGGTGCCCAGGTATTGGCTTCTTTAAGCCAGCCAAGCACAATTCTGCCTTTTGAAGAGCCCATTTTTGGTGGGATCCTTGCAATTCTTTGTCCTCTGTTGGTTCATGAAGAGCAGAAGGGCAACAGATTTTTTGCTATTTACCATATGATGCAGTGTCCAACAGCTGCCTTTTCTAATATGTAGTAATCACATCCGTTCACTGAATTCCTCACTCCTGTCACACTTTTTCCTAGTCCTCTGTCATTCACCAGTCAGCCCTGCTCCTGTGCTTAGTGTAGTTCTTCTAAACCCATGTTTGCTATTGTGCTAAAAATGAAAGTATTTTTCCTTGGTTAAATTAATTTTAAAAAGCTTGCTAAGTCTAGCACAATTTCATAACCACCTTAAACTGGCTGAAGCAAATAACGCTATCAAAAAGATAAGTTTTGCCCTTTCTCCCACCTCGGACCTGCCCCTGCACAAGATCAGCACAAGGATTTGGACAACCACGCAATGAACCAGATCAGGGAACTGATCCAAATTAAAAATTAGCTTGGCCCCCACAACATTTGTTTTCCCCAGCCAGATCAGTTCCCTAGGCCTGTTCAGTTCACAGCTGCACCAACAACTGTGCCAGCACAAAGGGGGTGGCTGACATGGGGTTAGGGATGAGCAGCCGTTGAGGAGGAGGAAGGGTGGGACTGTTTTACTTCTGACTTATGCAGCCAAGAGTGACACTGACCTTGGGCAATGTGACTTAGACTTGCACGAGTTTAGAAAAATTAAAAAGAGGTTTATAAATTGCTCAGGATAAGTATCATTTATATGGGGAATAAAAGCAAGGCCTGGTGCCTTTTTCTTTTATGTTTTTAATTATTATATAAAATGAACTGAGTATTTTGTCAGAAAATATCAACAAAATGTGGAAGTAAAAGGATGCATTTAGATGCAGTATGGTGTAATAAATGGAGCAAAATCTTTTCATAGAATCATAGAAATCATAGAATGATAGAACTGTCTGGGTTGGAAGGGACCTCTAGAGGTCATCTGGTCCAACCCCCCTGCTGAAAGCCGGGACATCCTCAACTACAGCAGGGAGCTCAGAGCCTTGTCAAGCACCACCTTGAATTTCTCCAGGGATGGGGCCTCAACCACCTCCCTGGACAACTTGTTCCAATGTTCTATCACCCTCATGGTAAAGAACTTCTTCCTTACTGGTGTAATGAAGGAGACGGAGCCCTGTATCCAGACAATTTCCATGTTTTTCCCAGCCTTCATCCATCACCACAATCCAGTACAAGCCCAAGGCCTCATTGCCCCACCGTGGCACTCCCTAGCCCTGTATGGCAAGCTGACACACAGCCACTGGCATGGCACCAGTCATTAGTGAGCTGGTTGCACTGCCACTGCAACTGAGTGACCAAGTAGTAAGATCTCAGGATTGCCAAACCACCTTTGATATCTTTTCTCATAGAGTTATTAGCTTTAATTTTTTTATCTGCCACCTGTCTGGATAAATTTTAATACATCATTCTCTGGCTGTTCTTGCAAGAAGATGTAACTGGGACAAGGACTGTAAGAACTTGAAAACAGTAATTAAAATTGGAGATAAGAGTAATCTTAGTGGTGTCTTCCAAGAAACCAGTAATAGAGCAAGGTCATTCCAGTTATGTAAATCTTTTCAAGCTGAGTGACTGGAGAGAAATTTAATTTTAAAAGAACCAATAATGTTTGGTCACACCGAGTCCATTATCTCTTGCTGAGGTGATAACCAGGAGAAAGGGAATCTACCTTCAAAAGCTAAATGGATGCAGGCAAGATCCAAAGGGAGAATTTCCTTCTCTGGAAAGTACAGCCCTGGTGCAGGACAGTGGGCAGGAACACTGCGCTTCACGGCAGCACATGATCAGCAGTCAGAACAGAGCACAACCTCCCATCTTCACCACCAGTGGAGCAAAGTCCTTACCTCAGTCTGTAGAGAAAGCAACCAATAAAGGAGACGAGGGAGTGCCCTGCTTACTACTTGTTTTGGCCCAAACCTTTTGGATTCATAACTTTTAATAAGGATCTTGGCAGCTTTCACTGGGTACATTAATCTTAGGAAAGTAATGAATTTTGGTCTGAATCCCGTCGTCTCAAGGGTGGAAAAGATGAACGACTACTCAATCTGATCAAAGACCTTTCTGATATCTGCAGATAGATTTACGGCGGAAGCCTTGTTTAAAGTAACCGAGGGAAATACATGTAATAAGTTTGTAAAATTATCAGTTCCACATTTATTCTATATAAATCCCAATTAATCATGGTGGGTCAGTTTAGGAAGTACTTCTAAGAGCAAAATGGTTTCTTTGTTCTTTTGCATATAAGAGTGAGTCAGGAAACTAAGGCAGGTAGCAAGTAGACGTTTGCTCTTTGGAGACAAACTCATGAAGAGCTCATTCTAGAAAATGTCTGGATACACAAAACCAGGAGTACAGAGAGCCCTTGTGTCACAACTTTCGTCTTCAAGGCCTTTCACAACTTAGTTTCTTTTTGTTTGTGTGTAACCTACACAGTGCCAGCTCAAAGCTTCTCTTTAATAAGGCAAAATTCAGTGAATCTTGGCACTCAAGGATGAGGACAGTGAACTTCTGGCATAAACCAGCTTACTTTGGCTTCCACTGAAGGATGCAGAAATCACTATCTGGTGCAGATAGCACCAGAACAGTTCCCCCAGGCACCGGCCTCCTTAAGCAGCTCAAAGTACTACCCCCCTGATAATTCCGCACCCCCATTAAAGTGATGGTGAGGGGCCTCTGTGCTCCATCCCAGTCAGCCAGACTTTGGCAGGTGCTTGGGGATGCTGAGGCTGCTCCGCTTCTGCTGCTGGAGAGCAGGGGAGTTTGGGAGATAGGTGGAGGTAAAGGAGAGAAGCCCCGACAGCCCCTTTACCCCAGCTGCCCACGGCTGCCCTGCTCAGCAGCGCAGATGGGCAGTAAAAAGGGCAGACAGGAGGGCCCCTGGGCGCTCTTTAATGGGGACAGTGTGTTGGGTGAGCAGTTCTGCTGCTGCTAGCAGTTTGCTGCTCTGTTCAGTCAGCCCCTGGAAGCCACCATAAACTTCTGCTGTGGTGCAGGTCTGAAATATTTCAGCTAGCTCAAGCCCAAGTGCCTTTCTCGGCAGTGGAAATCAGCTGTGAGCTCAGTGCTACTGTGGCTAGACAGGTCCTTGTATCCAGATGGGTTTGGAAAACCATATGCAGCTCGGCACAGTTATGATGACCTTCTAAAAATACTCCTTACCTTCTCCCACATGCCGTCTTCTGCCTGAGGCATCTTTCCCAAACAGATTTGTGTAGTTGCTAAACAGTCTGTGTATCTTATTTTAATAATGCTGAGGTGGGAGGCTTGTTTAATACCTCACCTATTCAAAAGAGAAGCAGACAAGCCATGAAGGATAGGGGTTGATAAATTTTACCTGCCAGCCCAGGAAAGAAGGAAATAATAAAATCAAGTACCCTTTATAAAGTTATTAGTCTTCCTGACAGAACTGCCTCTTCTCTCTGAAAATACTGTTGGTATTTTCCCACGCTAGGGCAACACTGTAATGGCTAAAAAAAAAATGACTCCAGTGATTTTAATGTAAATAATAAGTTATGAGTTTGATAATTTAATTATCTGTGAAACTCTACTTTCTGGCAGAAACCTAAAGGTGAAGCAAAGTTACTGAGTTTGGAGCTAAACTGTCTCCAGAAGGCACTCACTATCCCTGGAGCCTCCTGAATAAAACAGATGAAGCCTGGTTGAGATTAACAAGAAATACTAAATCATAATCTGCATATAAACTCCGTTTGTAGAGGAAGGTTGAAAACCAACAGTTGTAGAAGCAGCATATTTCTTAAATATTTGTTACATCATATAATAGTCTAAAAAATACAGCGTAATGAACAACTTCTACCACTCTGCCTTCTGATAAGCTGTTTCTGAGACGCTGATTGTAGAGGTGATTACACAGGTACTTGCGAGATGTTGAAAAGTGTCTCTGGGATTAGAGTTTCCTTTGAGAATCTTCTCATAAGTTTATCTGTGTAAGTGCCCCAAATCCATTAAAATTCAGGTTCACAGGCCTTATGACTGATGGTGTCATTGGATTGTACACCTCATCTGATGAAAAGCCAGGCTGTTCACACAAGGGATTGTTCTTCTCTTCATTGCCCCAGCCTCATGGCCTGTTTTCCTTGCACCAGTCTGAATGATCACGTAGTGGTAGAGCAAAAAGGGGAAAAAAAATGTTCTCTGTCACCTCTCGAGATAGCAGAGTTAGTCAGCCCAATGCAGAGGAGGAACACTATTGTAGGAGGAGCACCAGGCTAGATACCCAGCGCCTCTCAGCTCTCCTTTCTTTAGCTTCCACCTGTTATTCAGAAAAGCTAGGCAGATGCTAACATCATTTAATTAGGGTATATTAAAAGAGCTGATGGAGTAGGAGGTGATGAATGTACCACTAGGACCCTGCTGATACTACTCTGACACAGAGTAATGGGTTTGGACAGTTAGCTGAGTTGAACACCCTAAAGCGGGCAGCAGACTTGAAGTTTTGACTTGGGTGTGTACAAAACAGCCTGGCCAGGGAAGCCTTGTGGCAGATTTGACCATGGCACACTGTTTCTTCTTGCCCTCTGGTCTTCTCACACAAATGATTTGTCTGAAGCCAGTTCTAACCAGCTCTCTCCAGAACAACCATTCTGGTTATTAAACATCAGCAAAAGGCCATACTAGGCTGTTTTATAGCCCTTTTTAGGTAAAGGAGCATACTAATGTGATCCTCCCCAAGCCTCAGTGTAAGTAGAAAATAATTTAATTCTCTCATGCCAAAGCGAACCAACCAGTCAACCCTAACAACAACAAAAGCAGTAAAACCATGGTTCTAACAAGACACCTGACAAACTGCAGCACTTCCCTAATTATCTTCTTGTCATATCTGCTTAGTGTGAATCATGCACTGAATAGATACTCGAGCAAGGAGGATCCAGTGGATGGAACTTGCTGCTTGCCCCAGTCCTGCCAAGTCAGCCAGCAGAGCAGAGCAGAGGAGAGCTTGGGCACACACAAGGCCTTTTCCACTTATTTCTCCGTGTGAGACTGGCTCCCCGAGACTGCCGAGCTCTAGGGGCAGAGGCTGCTGCTGGATCCACCCCTCTTGACCCAGGGCACTTGGCCCTGATTTAAGCACTACCACAGTACAAAAGCCAGTTGCACTCTCATGTTTCTTCTGCACCTTGCTTGCAAGTATCTTCATAACACTGACTAAATTTAAAGACGTTTTAGTTTGTATGTTAATGAGTTATATCTGCAACCCAGTGCTGCACTGTGTGCGTGGTTGCACGTGAAAAGTTCATCTGCTAACTGTAATAGCGTACAGTACAACCACACAATACACGTTAAAGCTGATTACCCATGTTCACTCATCCTGAATCATTTACGGTTCAAAACTTAAGCAATAAATTACTCATTTTATTCCAGGTTTCCCTCATCAGTATTATGGCATTGTTCTGTGTTCTGAGTTCCTCCCTATGCTCCCATTGTCACATGCTACCTAACAACACAGTGCGATTTACCTGTTTGCAATTCATGGAGTATTTACGTGCTGAAGAAACAGATGTATTTTAGATTATGAAGTTAGAACGTAGTGCTGATAACCTCACAGGTATAAAACGTGCTCCTTCTGTGACCTTGGACAGGCCATTGGTGTTCTGTGTCTTCAGACTCGTATCGCTCCCGGCGGGGGGGCAGATAGGTAGGACTACTGGTAAAACATTCAGGGCCTTGACTTCTCTGGGCCTCGGTTTTGCTGGGTTTTACACTGAGGTTAATACCATACTGAGAACTTCATATACATGTGAAAATTTACTGGCACTAGGTACAGAGATGTGATTATGCCAGTAGAGGTGTATCATCATATTTTGCAATGTGGAAACGTCTTGTTACTTCATATCTCCTTCCAGGAATGATGACTGGGTAAAGCCAAAGTACTTGTTAAAGAATTGGTGTCGGTTCAATCTCACTTGTGCTCTGACCATCTAAGTACTGTAGATTCCTGTAAACACAGGAGGCAAGAGACACAGTTCCTCAAGTGGAACACGAGAATTTCAGCTTGATCTGCTTGCGATCAAGCGCTTGCAGACTGAAATGGAGTTCAGGTTCGTTTCAGAGGGCTGTAGGGATGACACTTCGTCACTGTACATCTGATTGCACAGGAAGCCTCGTGCACTTTGACAGGTTTACTTGCATCAGTTGGGAGTCAGTGCAACTGCATCTAAGGCAGCATGAGGTCCACCCGTAGAGTACCTGGGGATGAAGGGTGGTCTGTCATTGCAAGGTTTATTAGAGCACTTACTTCAGTGTTAAGAACAGACTTAAGTCAGGGACTGAATTACCTGTAAGCAGGAGGCAGGATAAAACCCAGTTCAATCCGAGTGCTTGGGGAATTAACTTTAATTGCAAGTCTCACAGTCTTCGGCGCTTTCCTTAAAGCCCCAGCTGCCGACACCTCACCCGCGCAGCAGCGGGCACACAAGCGCCTTTTAACCCCCCGCCAGCCCCGGGGGCCCCTGGAAGCCGGTGGAGCCCTGGGGGGGGGAGCCGAGGGATGAAGAGAGACCGATGAGGAACTTTGGGGGTCCCGGGGACACCCCAACCTAATCTGAATCAGATACTGAGTTTGCAAGTGAGTGTTGTTCTTCAGCCTTTGGTCTGATCTGATTTTAAACATAGCCAATGTCTTACATAGTTGGCTGAGCTGCATGGGCGGAAAGGTGGAGGAGCGTTTCAAGCAGCAGTTTTTTCCGGAGCAGTGAACC
>JANHFX010025235.1:0-52326 GCA_027560015.1 Chloroceryle amazona
ATGTATATAACTGAACAGTTCATACTGTGAGTTGTAACTGACAATGCTCCTATTAAAGTACTACCATCCAGAAAAAGGAAAAATCTTTAAGCACACTATAAAGTTCAGTTCCTACAGGTTTCTTTCCATAAAACTGTGTAATAAGTGCCAAGTTTTGGTGGTTTTATATGTAAATTTTGCCATTTTTATATGATGATTCTCGTAATAGTTATGGTAGCTGTGATGATCAGTCATAATAAAGATTAATAGATGGGCTGGAATGAAGAACAGTACTTTCAAGCACAGGGATAGATAAAAAAATTCAGTAAGAGGGGTTTTATTTTGATTCCATCCATGATTATCTTATATGTGGTTGCATTTTTACACCTTATATACGTAATTCAACTACAATATTGTTCATATTTTTTCCAGTTACGTTCAGCTCCTGTTGCCTTTCTACTGTTCTGAGAGCCCAGCAACACAAAATAGGTTCATCACCCAATGTACTTTGAGTCTGTGCCAGGGAACAAGTTTTAACTTCAAGTTCATATTTGAACCAAACCAGTATTTTCTCCCTTGCAAACTGCTCGCAGATTTTAATTTTATTTTAAGAATTTCAGAAGCTAAAACTTCATAAATATTCGACCAATGTCTATACACCAGAAATCTGAACTCCAATCTTTTGATTTACACACCTCACTTCAATTAAACTAATCATTCTGTTGGGCTACACATGAGTTCAAATCTGGGAATTAATCTTATATAAAATAATTTAAACACTAGTCTATGGTCTCTTCCTTATGGAGACAGGTTGCTGAACCAGAGACTTTATATATAAACTTATTAAGACAGTGATATCAAGTTAAAAGCATGTTAACTATGTCAGGCTCAAATTAATTACTCCTATACTGAAGACAAGTCTGGGTTCTGTGAAGGCAGCGAACAACAGTCTTCAGGACCTCATTAGACAGATAAGCACACAAACCACACACTTCTTATTATTCATTCTAATATTATTTAATATTAACAAATCAGAAAATCCAAAGGTAATATCATATTAAACATTTTCTAGAAGGCAAAAAAGTGATTCTCTCTATAGCTGTACACTCCAAAACCTGTAAATCTCATAATTGTTTGGCGTTGATGTAAAGATTGCCAACTTTATACCAACACCTTTGTTTTCAAATGCATTTAACAAAATAAATGTCTTTTCCTCTAGTGTATCCCCCTTCAAAAAACAATAATTGCAATTAGCAATCCCGAAGTACAGCAGCATATATAACCAGGCTTACACTTAAAGCACACTGGAGGTGGTACAGAGACAATCTCTATTGGTCAGAGCCACAAAACCAATGGTCAAGCTGCAGAAGACTAATGGGGAGAGCATGGACAAGAACAGAGTACTGGAATCCACAATAAAACTACTAAGCCATAAAAACTGCCCATCCCTTCCTCACATTGTTTCAAGCCTAAGGTTAAAGCATAAGGAATTTCTTTGCTGGCATGCATTATTGTTCATTCAGTCCTCCAATTGCTAAGGCCAACACCAACATTGAAAGTTCAAAGGTAGGATGTCAGATTATCAAGGCAGAAAACCTTCCTTCTTTGACCTGTAAGTATCCTTAAGTGGTCATCTCTGGTTATAAAGAATGAATGTCACATGCCTGCAGTAAGTAGCGTGTGGACACAACAAGAGACTGTTGCTTCAGTATATTAGAAGTCACTGTCTCCAAAACTAACTTGGAAGTATTTAAAAATATAGTAACATAGTCTATTGCAATGCATCTGTGTAACCTTACCAAAAGTGGGGATTTTTCAAGCAATAGAAAATTGCTGTAGCCATGGCTGTCAGTACAACATGGGACTATACAAATATTCAAATACTAATTAAGATGATTATATAGAAAATCAATTTTCAGCACCTTCATTAGTCAAATAGTCTCTATTATTTCTGCAAGAAGAAGAAGGAGGACTCGTACAAAAAGACATTAGGAATTTTAGATCTACTGAATAACTTTTTTTCATCTTACAGGAACTAAGAAAATTGAACACTATTATAGCATCTTATGTTAGTAACTTTGAAGTTATTCAGTAAGCTGCAGTATTTCCTGCATCTCAGTCTGCACAATGCAACTTTAAATACATTTTACTTTAAGTTTCTAATCAAATACATAACAGCGTAAGTCAAAACATGAACATCAATATCCTATGGGTAGCTGGCTGCAACAGATGGACAATAAATGTATTAGTATGTTCGAGTATGATCCCTACAGTCAAGCCTGCATTGTACCTGGAAACAATAACTAAAAATTACCTAAGTAAATTTCAAATAACATAGTCAGTTGTAGTGCTAGGAATTTGGGGGGTGGGGGAATGCGTAGAATTAAAAAAAAAAAAAACAAAACAACAAAACAGAACACTTTTAGATTGAAAACTGATCAAACCATAATCAGTGGTGAAGACATGAAACGCTGTGATATTTTTGTGGGATGTTTCCTCAGTATAAAGCTAGGCAGACTTGAAATTCATAAAGAGCTTAAGTGTCAATATAGCTTACTAAGTAGCCTTGCTTGCCATCTTGAACATACAAAGTCTAATTTTACCTCCTGGCTTTTCAACAATTACTTTTGTTTAGAAAATAAAATTACTTTTTCCCCATCTCAAAGAATGAAAATCTATTTACTGGCTTAACTCAAGCTAAAAAGTTGGGTTCTGGAAATTTTATATTTTAAGAAACTCAGAAGTTACTTCTGTACACACAACAGAAAACCAAAAGAAAACCACAAACAAACAAATCTTTCCAGACTGCTTTGTATTTCCTCTTCAGAAAATGTGCTGTTCCATTACCAGGTAAAATTATATTTATCTCTCAATCAAACCTGTCAACCCCTTCCAATAAAAGGAGCTTCACATTTTACAGGGCATACATGTCATGTTGTGGGTTATTTGCTTCAAGAATCTTTCTGCCATGATGAACAATCCTTCTGCTCACAGATATAGCAGTACATATCAATTCTCACCAAAAAAATGTTGGTTCTCATATTCTAATTCCCAGATGTAGCTTCTAAAGTAAGAGGCACCACATACACAAACCATTAAGCTACCTATAGACTACAGGTGGCTCTGATGTTTTTTCTTTTGGGTACTTTTAATCAAATTCCAATGTGGCTGAAGGTGAAAATATCCTTTATTTATACATGAAGTACACTGACAAACTGGTGCCTAAAGTAGTGAGAGTCACCAACTGATTAGATGGAGAGGGAAGAAATATTTTTCCCACAGCACATCCCCTAAACCCTGAGAGAAGGCTGCTTTACTGTTAGAACTGTGCGTGATGATAAATTACACATGAAATCAATGGGTTTTTTCCACATACAGATAACATTAGATTTCATTTCTTGATGGGTAACTGAAAGGATAAAGAATCAAAATTTGGGACATCATGTAATACTGACTTGAAAAGAGATATCTGAGGAAGTGTCTAGTCTATTTCAGTTCAAAAGAAACATGTCAGGCTACCTTTTAGCATTCACAGGCTTATCAGATATAACCTGAAGTCTGCATATGAGAAAAATCCAAGTAGTAAAATTGACTAGTGAACTTAAAAAATTTTCAGAAGAAACAAAAGTCCCTGATTTAAAGGCTTCATGTGGCAAAAACAGGTTTGTAACTTGGAAGCGATCAGAAGAGCAATCCCTTTCCTGAGACTATATCCACACTATAATGCTCTATATGGTTCTAACTCAACCCATAGCAAAAGTTCAGATATTGGTGGTGGAAACATCCCTGAGGCTAGCCACACAAGTTACTTGGCTTAAGACTGAGTGCACCTTAACACAGTGTTCTGGTTACAAGCCTGACAGGTCAGAGTAATACTTTGTGCAATCCATCAGCCGTTAAAACACAGTACTTTTAGGAACAGCTTTGCCAAGTGCTTTAGTGTCAAATAAATAGAAAAGTAGATAGGTAATTCACTCCAAGGACCTTTTATGGTCAAGCAGGAAAATTCAAGCACAGAAAATAAATACATTTTGTGATAGGCCCTTAAAAAGTGACTTTCTGCTGCTTTCTGAACAGGTTATTTCAGATGATTCAGACAAACACAACCCATCTTTTGGAAGGAGGAACTAAATCACTTGACTTTCTAAACACAGGCTCAAATCCCTGCCAACAAGAAGAAAATTACTTTCACAGATTTTCTGTTACTTAAAGTGCCTCATATGTAGGAGCCACACTCCTACTTGCTCCCCACACTATTACCTGAATTGTATCAGGCTTATCAAAGGGAAGATGAATTTGTGCTGAGCAAGGTTAAATTAATCCAAATTGTCAATGTGAATGGTTATACCTCTGAAGCAACCCAGGCAATGTCAATGCAGGATGTAGAAATGACATTTATGACATTAAAACAATGTCATTTACCATTATTAAGTACTATACACTAACAGAACCAGAATATAAAATTAGAACAGAACAAAGGACAAACTCCAATAACAATTATTAGAGCCAAACTCTGTTCAGTGATCACAGTTATAGGCATTTTCAGGTAAAACACAAAATAAGATAAGCTCTCAAATTTTTGCCCGCAGTTCAAGTTTCTGATCATCAGGTCTTATAGGAAATTTTCAATTTCCTGACAGAGAACATACAGGTTTTAACAGAAGGCAAAAAAAATGTAGCTCAACAGCTTAAAAATACACCACTTTCAGATTGCAGAGACACTTCATCAAAAATGTCATTAAGTACTCACTTGTCACAGACAACTGCTTTCAGAACGTTCCATTTACTTTGTAAGTATTATGGCAATAAAAGTGGAAGGGATTTGAAAGTAATTAATAGGCATACATAATATTTAAGATACTTCAATTTCTCAGCAGTGTAAGATTAACAACTCTATGCTTATTAAATTACTTAATATTAATTTATGTTACAGAAGCCCCATAACGTTAATTTATGTGCCCAGAGGCCCCAGCTGAGACTGACACCTCTCTTGCATGGAATGCAAGAAAAATCACTATCACACTGACTCAACAAATCCCATTTCAAATTATTGGAAAATAAAACGAAACACAAACAATCAAAAACAAACAAAACAAAAACAACATATGTTTTGTTGAAACCAAATTACTATCTCTATATGCTTTACTACATTTTTTGTTGATCTTTAATTTTCATGTCAGAAAGAAGTACAATCATACAACATATTTTTAAATATGTATAGCTCTGAAATACAGATGCCCTACACTTCTTCCTGCCTTTCAAGTCATTGGGTCCAGACACGCCGATGCTCCTTCATTTATCAGTTCCTGCCTGAAGAGGTTTGTATGACTAGACTGCTCTCTTGGCCTTTAAAGAACAAAACACCAAAGCAAATCTTACCATTTAATAGGTCTGTGGGTATTCTGAATCTAACTAGCAAAATGATCTAGGACAAATTAGTAGGTTCTCAAAATTCTCACTAAGATCAAATGCTGAGTGTTCACATGGAACAAGCAGAATCTCCATGTACTACTTCGACACATTATTGAAACATATAGTTCAATAATACAAGATCCCAAACAAATAATTGTATACAGAAATATTAGTACAGTCTGCTGTTGTAAAAATCAATTACTTTTTCAATTTTTTTCTGACATCAATATTTTTTTCCAAACTTCAAAAGCTGTACTGTCATAACCTGCATAATTAACTTTTATATAGCTTCTAACATTTTTTACTTTTTAACTTTTTTTAGTATTTTTTATACTAACTAGCCTACCTAGAGTCTAAAAACAAAACAAAACAAACTGAAATTATAAACTATTAAAAAAGTCATTAGGTAAACATTTGTACTAAAACAAACACAAACATCCCTTAGATTACTCTGTAAAAGTTAGTAAGCTAGTTAGTCAGAAGTTGAATTTTCATATGGCATAAGGTAAAATGCACAATTTATGATCAAGTATTTAACAGTCCAGTGTATGCTGGCACAGCAGCCACAAACTTGCTGGGGATTAGAAGTAATCTACCTGACAAGGATACTCCTATAGTTAAAGGCACTGGGCAGCTGGCACCCACCACAGCTCTGGTGGCAAACAGTACAGTCGTAAACTGCATTGTAAAAAACACTAGTGGAACTTTTCCATAGTTTGCTTATTTCAGTGTATATATATACATATACACACACACTCAGATCAAGTTATCAATACATCAGAATTTTTCTACACTCGAGCCCCCACCCAACCAGTTTTTCCGTGACCTGTCTTATGGGCATCTTATAAAAAGTTTTGGTCTGTTGCAGTGCAATCCTCAGTCATTTTAACAGTTCCTTAATTTCCACGGTGTAATATAGGAGTTTAATAATCTGCTCCAACAAGCCATCTCTGGAATTCATATGCTCTTAAATGCTTAATGAAGAATAGATTTTCAGTAAGATGCCCTATTTTCCTGTCTCAGGAAAGGATCTTAAGATATTGAAAAGCTTCACTTTTCATTCTTTTAAAGAAACTGCTTCACCTGAGGTATGAGGACCTAGTTTTCACCTTCACTCAAACAGAAAAAAGTACAGCAATTCTGGTAGAATTAACAAAATGCCCATTAATGAAATAAGTATTTCACAAAAGGAAAAACACTTTGAAGTTTCCTTTTACAAGTAACCTTATTTGTTATATAACTCAGAACTCTTTGTTAGGATTTGTAAGCATATTTCACAACTGGAAATTAATTTGAAAAAAATTCAACTTTTAACAAGTTACTTACTGTAAATTCGCTACTTTTACTGATACAGGAATGTGGGGAAGTTGCGTAGCCCATTTCAGTGTAACATCATGATAAACACTCAACACTTTATTATGGTTTCCAATTAGAGTGTTTATTGTTCCTTCTTTCACTGTTAAAGATATGAAAAAGAAAAACAGGTTTAGGTTGAAAGATTTTTCAAAAGCCTGTAGTTTTCTTTAGGCTTCTATGATTACTCTCTTTTTCTTTTCCTTCTAAGCCATTATTTATTATAAATTAATTTAATACAATTAAGGTGTCAAAGGTTATGAAAGTTCAATTGACAATAACCAAAGACATATGTCATTAATTATAGATACCAATTTCAGTTGCTATCCATACAACACACGCTGTGAATTTGCAAGCTTCTAGCCAGACATGTTTGGTAATTTAAAACATGACAAAGACTTATAATTGCCACATTAGCCTGCTAGGACAGATGTGACAAAATACACATTAATTAAATATCAGCTTTTCAGTAATTCACTGACCTGTGAATACTGATTAATGGTGTGTGAATTTATAGGGTTTATTTACAGTATAATTTAAATTAGAAAGTATAAAATGTGAAAAATTTTAATGATTATATTTATGAAGTCTACATTTTAAGTTTAAATTAAGACATGGTGACAAAAAAATTATCAGATAGGTTTGAAACATTAATAGAGAACAAGTATTAAGAATCTGTAGTTCTATAGCAGTATCCAACCAAGTTGCTTCCACACAATGTAGTAAGCTAGTTTCTTCTCCTAAGAGTAAACTTTGGTTGGTTATTTTTTTTGTTTAAACTATCAGTAAATGACAGAAGGTCCTCAAACACTAGTTTACTCTTCCAAAATCTCTCATGCTTCCATTTTACTTCTCTGGTAGCCTGAGTAAACTTACTGAAACACTAGATAGGTACCTCAATGTGATAATGAGAAAATATCTAATTAGATTCTAAAAATTATCATATTTCACACTAAGTAGCATTTTGGATTAAGCAGGTTTATTTTCAAAAGAGAACTCTGATTCCACAGATTTTCTATAAATGAACAGTTTATTCAAAAAAAGTATATTTATTCAGTGGGGGGAAAAAAAATTCTAACTCTAAAATAACCAAGTTAAAGGTAAGTTGAGTTTTCCTTTTACAAACCTGAACAATAAGGAATGAAGCAACTTGGACTGTAATCAAGCTTTTTCATGAATCGAATTTGACCATTATCCTTAAGGCAAAAGAAGTTTCTCTCACCAAGGACAAAAACAGAAGAAAATGCCTGACTGAAGGAGACAACACATATATCCAGTGCTTGCTCTCCGATATTTAAAACCCAATCCACCTACAAAAGAAAAAACATGCTCCACAGATCAGTTAACAGTTGCGTATTAAAGGCAAAACTTAGAGAAGGCTCAGAACTCATCAAGTTACATGAATACCATTAACACAGAAAAGCAAAATAAATGTTTTGTTTTTTTTCAAAATAACTCTCCTTCAAGGCAGTTGGTAACTTTAATTGTGAATAAAGCAGCAAAAACATCCATCTTTTGAAATTGTTAGGAATTGATAGTTATGAGCTTATTTAAGCATACTTAAACTTTAAAATACACATCCCATTCAAAATTAAAATGCATTATATGTTAACTACAAAAACCAAGGACAGAGTATTAGAATCATTTGAATGTGCCTCTGTACATGTCCTTAGATATTAAGGGCCAGGTCAGAAAGCAAAAGATGGTAACTTATTCCACCAATACGTGTAAATGGAGAAAACCTACAAAGTTTTAGGTGTAGAAGTCAATATTCATGCTCACCATCACTAATGCACACCCTTCAGTCTGAAGGATGTTTGAATATATTATAACTTGTCTACTTTTCCTATTACATACATTGATATAATAAGCAACTACTTACAAATCCTGCCTTGCCTATATCCTTACATTTTAAAATCAAGTACTACTACTATTTGATTCAACGAGTAGTTTGCTACTACAGCTCCTCTGAGAAATTTCAACTAATTCACACGCAAAAACCTGCTTTTGATGGATGCTAAGCTGGTTAAACAGAAATGCAGAATTTCTGAAGGAAAAAAATATCAAAATTCAACTGTCAGAACTTCCTATGTGAACAGTATCAATCCTTTTCCTTAAATAACATAAAAGGTGTTAGTAAACAAACTGGTATATCTGATACATGAAGCTGAGATTGACATTTTTGAAGTTAAAGGGAAAAAAGCCAGGCTTAATATAGCTGTCTCCTTGTATGATTCTCATTTTAGATTAAATATAATGCATTCAATTTGCAGTGCATCTGGTGAAGCTTCCAAATTTCTTATTTAAAAACTATTCCTTCTCCTAATTAAAGATGGAGGATTCTGACTGACTTACAGTTTGAAAAAAAAAATGTAACAATAGCCACTGGAAGGAAGATACTCTCCCAGTATTTTACTCTCATACCTGCAATATGCTGAATCTAGCATTTTACACAGTGTATTTAGCAAACAATCAATATAGATAAGAGTGCAGGAGCACTCTCTTCCTCTGAGGAGGCAGCTCAAATATTAAATGACTAAGTCAGATAGACCTCCTGGAAAGAACTGAAACCACAAGTTTTTGACAAAAACTTTTTTTTTTTTTAAAAGAGTCCAGGATATGAACTATTTATAGAAACATTTTTCACTGCTGAGTTTTCTTAAGTACAAAGGATTCCCAAATAGAATGAGATTCATTTTCTAAGACAAATACAAAGTCACACAAACTTAATCTAAAAACATGAACAATACTTCTGGTGTACTTATTTATCTATTTCACTACAGTTTACATTCTGTATTACAAACACTGCCTTAGAAATAGTTATTTCCAGTACACAGTTCTCTTTTTTTTTAATTCTCCTTAGAACAGTGAGTTTTAAGGCCTAACCCTAAATAACTGAGGTCCAAATAAATTTCCGCAGAAATCTACTGCAGTCTTTCCATAGCCTTTAATGGCAATTGGACCAGGTCCTTCATCAGCAGACAATGTTTCCATTTGTCACCTAGCACTGGTCTTTTTAACATGTATGTAGTGTAACACAGAGGTTATGCAAAATGAACAGGTTTTACCGCAAGTCTTTTTCCAGAGTTAATTTTTTGCTTTTCTGTTTCTTGTCTTTCATTAGCATCTGTTGCAAATGCCAGCACTTGGTATCTGTTATAGGAAGTTAAAAAAAGTAAATATATATTTGTAGATAATGATCATACATTAAGAAATAAAATATTGTTATGAGTATACATACACAGTGCTAATCAGGGACTAATACCTAGCTTTCAAATCAAACTCCTGTTGAACAGCAATTTGCATTGTCGTTGAAGTACCAACTACCTGCATACAAGTCTTTCATCACAAAAAACTCAAGCCACAAATGGTCAAACTTTCAATTCAGAAATCACATCAAGTATACAATCATTTAAATAAGAGGAATTTTGCTTTTAGATTTTGAGAGAATTCAACACAGGAAATACTGCTTTCAAATGAAGGCATTGGTCTGCATGAGCTATAAGAAGACAGGTAATTGGAAATTTGGCAACTTGTTCTTCTAAAAGCACTAGATAGAACTGCTACACTTTTCATTTACTGTATTAAAAAAACCCAAACCAAACAACATATTGAACAGCATAAAAATAACCTTACCATGACTATTTCCTTCACTTCAGAAGCATTACATAATTCTATTCTAATATCCTAATAGTTTAGAGACACACTAGAGATTAGTACTACAGTGTCTTAACACTTGGCACTAAAGACAAATAAGCAAATGAAGAATTCCTTTAAAACTACACCTTCTTACAATAAAGACAGCACACTTGTAACACAGTGACAGACCAAGGAAAAATTTTAGCCACATTTGCTGTAAAGGTCAAGAAAAACTTGGCACTTGAAGGACAACATGATGTGCCTTGATATGCAAGTAAACTTAACAAATAAAATAAGACCATAAAGTCAAAACACAGATCATGCTTTCTTTTATGACTGTAAAAATACAGCATCACAGAATCACAAAATGTTACGAGGTTGGAAGGGACCCTCAAAAGATCATCTAGTCCAACCCCCTGACAGAGAAGGATCACCTAAATCATAGGTTACCCAGGAATGCACTTAGGTGGGTTTTGAATGTCTCCAGAGAAGGAGACTCCACAACCTCCCTTGGCAGCCTGTTCCAGTGTTGTCACCTTCACCATGAAAAAGCTTCTCCTTATGTTTACACAAAACCTCCTATGTTCCAGCTTGCACCCACTGCCCCTTGTCCTATCATTGAATGTCACTGAGAAGAGCCTGACTCCACCCTCCTGACACTCACCTTTTACATATTTATAAACATTAATGAGGTCACCCCTCCATCTCCTCCAAGCTAAAGAGCCCCAGCTCCCTCAGCTTTTCCTCAGAAGGGAGATGTTCCACTCCCTTAGTCATCTCTGTGGCTCTGCACTGGACTCTCTCAAGCAGTTCCTTGAAATGAGTGGCACAGAACTGGACAAAATATTCTAGACGCAGCCTCATCAGGGCAGAGAAGAGGGAGAGGAGAACCTCTCTCAACCTACTAACCACACCCCTTTTAATACACCCCAGGATGTCATTGGCCTTCTTGGCCACAAGGGCACATTGCTGGCTCATGGTCATCCTGCTGTCAACCAGGACCCCCAGCTCCCTTTCCCAAGCTCTGCTTTCCAACAGTTATTCTCCAACCTGTACTGGTACCTGGGGTTGTTATTTCCTAGATGCAAGACTCTACTTGCTCTTGTTTTATTTCATTAAATTTCTCCACGCCCAGCTTTCCAGCCAGTCTAGGTCTCTCTGGAGGACAACACAGCCTTCAAGTGTGTCTGACACTCCTCCCAGTTTTGTATCATCAGCAAACTTGCTGTTTGTACACTCTGTTCCCTCATCCAGGCCACTGATGAATATATTGAATAGTAGTAGTCCCAGTACCGACCCTTGAGGCACTCCATTACATACAGGCCTCCAACTAGACGCTGTCCCATTGACCACAACTCTCTGCCTTCTATCCTTCAACCAGTTCATAATCCACCTCACTACCGGATCACCCAGACCACACTTCCCCAGTTTGTCTGTGAGGATGCTGTGGGTGATGGTGTCAAATGCTCTACTGAAGTCAAGTCCACTGCTCTACCATCATTTAGCCACCTGGTTATATCCTAATAAAAGGTTATCAGGTTGGTCAAACATGACTTCCCATTGGTAAAACCATGCTGACTGCTCTTAATAACCCTCTTATCCTTGATATGCTTAGAGACAGCATCAAGGATAAGGTGTTCCATCACCTTTCTAGGGAAGGACATGAGGCTGACTAGTCTAAAGATATCCAGGTCTTCCTTCTTACCCTTTCTGAAGGCTGGAGTGACATTTGCTTTCTTCCAGTTCTCAGGCACCTCTCCTGTTCCCCCCAGCTTACCAAAGATGATGGAGAGTGGCCTAGCAATGACCTCTGCCAGCTCCCTCAGCACCCTTGAGTGCATCCCATCAGGACCCATAGATTTATGGATTGCTTAATTGGTCCCTAGCCCAGTTGTCATCAACCAAGGCAAACTCTTCCTTTATCCTGAATTCCTCTGGAGCCTCAGGGGTCTGGGGCTCCTGAGGACAGCCTCCAGCAGCATAGACAGAGACAAAAAACATTATTCAGCAACTCTGCCTTCTTTGTATCCTGTCACCAGGGCACCTACCTCATTCATAAATGGGCCTACATTGCCTCTAGTGTTAGTTTTAACTGAAATGTATTTGAAGAAGCCCTTTTGCAAGCTTTAACTCCAAGGAGGCCTTAGCTTTCCTGGTTGCCTCACTACATCCTCTGACAACAGTCTTACATTCCTCCCAAGTGCCCAGTCCCTCCTACCATGATCTGTAGACTCTATTCTTCCACTTGAGTTTGCCCAGCAATTCCCTGCTTAACCATGCAGGTCTCCTGGCTCCCTTTCTTAATTTCCTCCCTGTTGGTATGTTCTGCTCTTGAGCTGGGAAGAAGTGGTCCTTGAATGTTAATCAACTATCTTGAGCCCCTTTACCTTCTAGTACCCTGTCCCATGGGATTTCCCTTAGCAATTGCTTAAAAGGCCAAAGTTTGTCCTGCTCAAGTCCAGGGTTGTGATTCTGCTTGGTATTCTGTTCTTGACATACAAGATCCTGCACTCCATCATCTCATGATCACTGTAGCCAAGTCTGACCTCAACCTTCACCACTTCAACCAGACCCTCCTTGTTAGTGAATTAAAGATCCAGCAGCATCCTTCAATAATCACTCAACAACATCAAACTTTTTTTTTTCCTGCTTTTCCACAACTACCTATCACCTGCTTCTGGATGCAATATTAGCAAAGGTAATAAAAATTAGACATGATTACTTTTAATTTGTTTATATATTAAATGATAGCACCAAAATAATTATGAATACGAACACATACTTGTAACTCTCAACCTGTCGACAGGACGACACTGTAATGAAAGAATCAGTCCGTGAGCTGTAAGTCAAGGGACCAGGCAGAATAAAACCAGGTAAAAAACAGCCAAAGGCATAACTTTCCTGCTCAAACAACATAAGCATCCCATCCATGGACTGTATGCATATCAAATCTCGACCTAAGAAAAGCAAAAGAAAGAAATACAGAGAAAACAAAGACATTTTATTCATAGAGTTTTAATCCTAAAACCGTTAGTAAATTAAAATTGCACTCATTAAGTAATCCTAACAAAAATAAGATGCATTAATTTGCATGAGTGTTTAGTAAAAGGAAGAACAGTAACCTCAATAATAGATAACTAAAGCAAACAAACTAGATTTGGGGGGGGGGAATAACATACAGAATACATTGAGAAAAATGAAGTTAGATGTTATTTGAAACCAAAGTTCCTAAATACATAACTCTTACAATTTCAATTTAAATAAATGTTTCCATTCTCTCAAATCCCCGAAATACTCCCCTTATTAAATGCCTATATAGCTTACAAGCAGTCATAACTGTGTTGCGTCACAGGCTGGACTTGATGATCTTGGAGGTCTATTCCAGCCTCAGTAATTCTATGATTCTGTGATTACAACTGTTGTTTAAAAATATCTATGCTACTCTTTCAAGCCTACTTAAGCAACATAACAAGAAAGTCTTACAAATATGCATTGTGAAAAGAATACAATGGTAATGTTTTCCAAGCTTTGCATTCACAATTTTCTGTCTCAATAAAACCAACACAGGCCCACTCTGTGTTCTGACTATACAAAAAAAAAAAAAAATAAATAAATTTCAGCATAAATTACTTCACACCTTGTTCATTGTTCAGCAGCCTCAAGACATGACTTAAGGCATGACTTGTCATACCTTGTCAAGTACACCAATACAAATTCAAAGTCGCATTTGAAAGACTTTTGAGATCAGAAGCTGATTGTGCAGTTTGCATTTCATATGCAAGGGTAACAATTCAAATAAACAATATTTCACATGTATTCAAAGAGAGCTATACCAGTAAGAATAACACTTTCTGAAGCTTATAGAACTATCTCCACTGAATTCAGGAGATACAAGCTTACAAACACAACATGAAACACTTGTAATATCAAAATGTCTATTCATCGCCATTAAAATACTCTGCAGTGTCTCAGGAATTATTCTATATGCATGAAGGAACCAAACAAATTGTCTGTTCACTAAGCTCCATCCTCAATCCTTTATGAACTGTTTTCTAACATAGAAAAGTTAAGCAAAACAAAAAATGACTAAAACTTCAAAGTAACACTTAGATAAGGTTACAAAGGTGAAAGAGATATTCAGTATCTGAAAAAGTAACAAAGTACAGTGCAAAACATTGTCAATCTCCAACATGATTCTTCATAGGAACTTTACTTAAAAATAAATAGTAGTGGAATAGGTCAGCAGTACATCGTGTAACTTGTCCTTGTGATTAAAACATACAATAAAAATGTAGTTTAGGGCAAAAGAACAGAAAAAAAAAAATCAGCTGAGTCCTTTCCACTTGTCCTTACTCATCCCTTTTTCCAATTTTCTCTTTTTCTAAAAATCATGTTCTTACACACTTGTTTCAAGATTCTGCATGTAATTCACTACATGCTCTAGAAACCCTGTTGCAAATATCAAAGTTGAAATACTTCAATCCTTCCCATCAGTGATTATATAGATAGAAATGCAAAACAATTTCAACAGTGTAATTTCAGGAATACTGATGGTATTTCAAGCACAATCACACCACCTGTTTCTTCCCTTATGTTCTGCATAGACCTTTTCAAAAAAGTTTTAAAAGGTCATTCTTATTTAGTGGAGTTTTGTTGGGCTTGTCTGTTTGAGAACTCCTAGAGTGTATACATTTTGAGGGGTAACACTAACTGACAATATCAAACAATCAAATTTTGATTTATCAATTTCAATAACACATCCAACTGACAAATTAATCAATTAAAATCTAGAAAAATTTATTCAACATCAGAAAAATGCCTTGTTCCTTATTAAACATAAGAGAAGTCCATTAATCTTTGGTGGTTTCAGAAAGAAAGTAAGCTGAAAAGCAATGAAAACTCATCTTTCTAAGCTTAAAAATGTCAGAATCTGTACTAATAAACTAACATGTTATGCAAAAGCAATCAACATGAAACTGTTCCAAAGTACTATTCCAAAGTAGTCAAACTGACATTCTGCCGGATACTGAAGTCAAACCAATATATCCTTGGAGTTTTTTCTACTACTACGAGTAAGAAAATTTAAATACATGAACTTGGTAGTAGCTCATTAAACCAGCAGCCACTTGTCACTAGCAACTCAAATTTGATGATTTAAGTCCCAGAAGTTTAATCTATAACATTATGAAGCTTGTACCACTACATGGGAAACTTGAAACATTTTAAATGTTTCCTCTTCTAAGTGCAAACTAAAGTCATACATCCTTCTAGGATATTGAAACTCTTTACATCTGGTAACAGAAAAAGTCAATGAAGAAATGTTTCCTGGGGCTAAACGCAAACATTTTTGAGAGAATTACAGGTTTGACAAAGGTCTCCAAAATCATTTTCTTAACTGACCAATTTCTTTAGAGCTACAATTTTCCTAGGATTTTCTACACAGCCTTTTTAAATTATAAAGCAGGGTCTAGGGCTTCTGTTCAATCTTAGAATTTATTTTTTGTAAAATTAGAATTTATTTTTTGTAAAATTAGAAACACATTGTACAAAATACAAACATATTAGAAAGGCATATATATACACACCTCTTAAATGAGCAGAATTAGTATGTTTCCTCTGAAATTCTTTGTATAAAGAAGCTTTATTAATCCTTAAGAATAATTTACCCTCTTAAATATTCTTCATAGGACAAGATTTCAGAATTGTTTAATTTCTTCATAACTTATAGCTGACACCCTGCACCTGAAATATGTGGTATTCCAGAGGTTACATAAACTACTGATCATAATCAGAGTGAACATTTGATTTGCGGCTTATAATGAGTTTCTGAAATACTATTTAAGAACACTGTGATGACTTTACAAATACAGGTTCCAGAAGTGAGAATGACAAATATTTTTCAATTAAAAATGAAGAAAAAGGCATGTGAATTTGGAACTTATTTAATATTAAAGTTCCTACAAGTCTAAATGTCCTGCTATCAACTATTATTAGTGTAATAAAAAAATATAAAATTTATTCATAAGAGAATTGTAGCAACTATACAACTCTCAAGAGTATTATTTGAAGCACACTAAGGCTGTAAGTAGACAAACGACCATAAAACAATCTAACACTTCGCTACTGCCATCAGGAGCAGTTCTGCTCACCTCCTTCCCTCTGGGCCTCCAGCTCCCCTGCTGGAGAAGATTTTTTTATATATATATATAAAAAAAACCCAAACCAAACACAACAACAACAAACAAAAACCCAGCAAAGGGGCACAAAAATGATTAAGGAACCAGTGCATCTTTCAGATGAGAAGAAGTTTTCCAGGCTGAACAGCCCCAGAAATGGCTCAGGGGGAGTATCTCCAATGTGCATAAATACCTAATGGGAGAGAAGGTGGGATCCAGTTACAGGACAAGAGGCAATGGAAACAAATTAACACATGAAATTCTAGCTGAATTTTTTTTTTTCTTCCCCCCCCCCCCCCCCCCCCCAATTGTCCAGAAAGGCTGTAGAGTGTCCTTCCATGGACACATTGAAAACACAACTGAAAACAGTTCTGGACAACCTCTAGCTGAACCTGCTTGAGAAATGGGACCAGACTAGATGATATCATGAGACAAATCATTCAAAGAAGGTATTCTGTCTTTCTGTCTCTGTGTGGCAAGGAGAGACTGGACTGCAAGGTGTGAGGAAATTATTTATTTGGACTCACATTTTAAACTTAAGTCCCAAGCACACCATCTATTTGAACCCTAATGCACCACAAATGCAGGTTTTTTATAGATACAATGGAAAAATGCACTATTAGAACTTAAAAGCAAGAATACACTATAACAAACTAGAAAGCACGCTAAATATTATATATGTGTTAATCACCTGTGCTCACACACTCACAGCATGCTAAATATTTGCTTACCACTCCAGGTAAGGGCTCTCAATCTTAGAAAAGTCATGTTAGCTGACATCCTGACCAAGGGGGAAGGGTCTCCATACAGATGAGTGTTTGGAGACGACTCCCAATTCCTTAGCTAAACCTTAGGACTTTTATCCCCTGGTTTATGGGATTTGATTATACAGTTTTAATACACAAGGTTGTAGCTGAAAACCTCCAGGGGGCTGTGGCAAAACTATGCCTGCTTGGATTATGCCATCCTCTGGAACCAACAATAGAGCCCTCCAGTTTATCTTACTTTTTCAGGAAGCCCAGTAGTGGCTTAAATTGAGACTCAGGCCATACCATTTGCTGAGGATTTCAAGGCTCAGCTCAGGCTTTGGTTCTTTGGGTATGCACCACCTGGTGATGTGCACTGCCCTTTTTGGCCTGAGGCTTATGGACAACTCAGGACTGAGCCATCTACACAGCTCCCTGTGTGTTATCTCTGCATAGATAGGGACACAGGATGAGTTGATTAAACAAACACACACACACACACACACACACACACCCCGTGAGTTGCCTGCATGCACTAGATGTTACTGAAACTTGCTTTTGATTTCTGAGCCAGAAAATCCATACACTCTGACCTACTCCAAGACACTGTGGTAAATATCTGTTCCTCTAGGCTGTGGAATTTCATAGGATTTAGTCCTATCATATACTCCTGAACAGCAAACTATTAGAGAAACTTGAGATGTTTTGCACCGGTATGTTATCAATGTTAATGATACCCAGTTTCCACTTCCCAACAGTTGCTGATATTATCATCATACTGATCATACAGTCTAGAAAAAGCATGAGTCAGGCAGCTGTATAAAATCATGAATAAACCAGTAAAGTACTCTGAGAAGCTTGTACAAACACTGATAACTAGTAAAAGATGCTAGCCCACTGGTTGCCATCACAGTCTCTTAGGTATAGTTATCTTAAAGTGTAGTTACTGGCCACTAGAAATAACTAGTGGCATTTTTATTTGGCTTGCAAGAAAATAGTGCTTCATAATCCATCTGCCTGTGTGACTAGTTATTCTCACATTCAGCATTCAAAGGCACACTGAAAATGCTCTCAACACTGTACATTAGGTTCAATTCCACTTCTATTTTACACCTTGTAAGACTGGGCATAGAGAATCTTCAACTCCCCTTCCACAGTTTCCTAAGCATTTTCCTACCATCAACAGTGTGTTATAGAAGACATCTGCAGAAGTCTGCTCTATTTCCAGAGCCTTAACTTTCAATGTCTAGCTTCGAAGGAACTCTCTGGTACCTGAAAACTGAAGACAGATTACAGGTATCAGCTCAAAAAAACTTTTTTTTAAGGGCACAGTAATAGTGATAAGGAAACCTTCCTATTCTTGTCTCTGTCAGTTTCAGATACTAACTTAAACTTAATTATTTTACAAAGCCCTGATAAACAACTTATCAGCACTTGTTTTGCAAGTGTGCATGCACTCTTTAGGGAACAGAATGTAAGGGTCTTTAACCAAAACCAAGCAGGCAAAGTCGACACAGCAGGAGACTTGTTAAAACTGGTTCTGCAAGTTTATCAGCAGAAATGAAGAAGACCACCTTAAGACCCCAACAGAGTAATTGCCCATGTGGGACTAGGCTAAGAGTGGGTTGGCACATATGTTGTTAATTTCTCAGAAAACTAATGAATATGTAAGCGAATTTTCAGAAATCTAATTCATAGTCATGTATACCTTATATAAGTATGTCCTGGTTAACTGCAGATGGTATGCCCATTTGGAGGGGTGCATTCGGCACTACAAATATAGAATACCTCCTTAATAACACTATGTTGCTTTTGAGTTTATCTCAGAATCCTTTCTCAGCCGCACCTAGCTGCCCACTCTGGTGAGGAGTGATAGAAAGAAAGGGGGCTTGGAAACTCCAATCTTTGAAACAGTAGAACACATTTGTAATTTGTTTCTTAAGGCTTCTTATTTTCATCTTTTCTTCCTTATAAAGATATAGTAAAATCAGAAAAAAAAAAAAGTGCATAAAATAACTTCAGTCAAAAAAAATCATCATAGTATGTTTACATTTTTTCTGTTTTGCTACTCTACTCTTTTGAAAAGTTCTGAATATTGCTTGATATATCATAAGGTTAAAAGTAAAATGCTCTTACTGGTAGATATCTTCTGTATTTTGTAATAGAATTAAATTTCAGGTATTTCCGGTGATACTGATGATAGTGAGAAAGCTGTCTTTTAGACAGCTTCTAACCACAACCTTCAGAGTTTTTAGCTTGTCTAAAATATATAATTTAGTTATTAAATATCATCAGAAGAACAGAAATTAAAGGTAAATGCTACAGTAGATATACCTGATATGTCTAGTAGACATATTACAATTCAGGTAAAAGAAAAAGGTCAGCAGAAGTGGTGAGGTGCTACTGCTTAAGTAACAAGTAGTAACAGCTGCTACTCTCAAGTACATAATGAATATACCAATTTCATTACCTCATGAAAATGATGTGTAGAAAAACAATGGCACCTTCTACTATGTTTGTCTGCATGTCAAACATGTCACATCAGACATGGAAACATTCATCTTTAACATCCATAATCGCTAACCACACAAAAATATCATTGTTGAAATATACCGTGGTTTGACAGTAGTGATATGATTGAATATGACATGGTATAGTCTGAGAAGTTTTTTAGAGCAATGATCTCTCATCATACTACAGTGCTAAACCATACTGCCCAAAAGAAATATAAGGCACCTCTTTCCATTGTTCAAAGACAGTTCCTGATAACAGCGTCTGTTTTCTTCCAACCAAGATCCCACAATTTGCTTTGGCCATTTGTTTTTAATGTGTAGATGGTGAATGGAGTTTTTATGTTCTACTTTTAAGAAATGCAGTTTTCCAAAAAGTCAGAAATGTCCATTTCAGAAATGCTTATTGCAGTCCGTTGGCTTTGCCAGTGACATATTTATAAAGTGAAAATATAACCAATAGTGTCTTCTACAGATCAGATAGAAACACTTAATGCACTCTATATAGTTTCAGCAGCTTGTGTCTCAAGAGGAACCAGAAAGTGTTACTTTTAAGTGCAAGCCCAGCTACCGTTGTTTTGTAGTTTTACTATTCTAGCATGAGATAAATACATTTATGTCATACTTCTAAACCACCACATATTTTTAGATCTAATGCAAAGACAAAATGGGAGGCAGGTGGTAGCTCTTTGAAATAAGCTTCTAATTAAAGCTATTTCAGAGCTCAAGTTTTTTGCATGTTAATGATTTCCTCTACTCTGAGCCTCCCCTCCAGCACCAAACCATTTTCATAAAAAAAGAACATTATGTAATCACAAGGCCTCAGCACCATGTGAAATCATGCAATGAAAACTACAGCATCAAATGAGATAAAATTAGAAATCTAAAAAACCTTCATTAGGGAGACATCAACAGAGATAACTTCACTGCCTTCAATGGCAATCAAAAGCTTCAGACAAAGGCTTAGTAGGAAGGAAGAATCAGTGAAATAAAATGAAAAGATAAACACATTTATAAGACAGCTAGGAACCTAAGAAACCTCCCTGGTCAAGACACAGTCTATGAGAAAAAAAAAAAATCTTTCTGCTTCTCTTAGACATCACACTGTATTCTTCCCTCTTGCAGATTTCTGCCTGACATAGAGCATAAGGAGGATTTTAGATGGAAAGAGAACCTTGAACTATTAAAGTACCTCCAAAGGCCAATCATCCCCTCACTTGAACAATCAGTCCTTTTGAGACCTGTGATACAATCCTTTTTTCCTGATCTGACTCCTACCACAGAATGATGTAATTAAATTATGCAGCTTGGAAATGTTCCCTTTAAATCTCATATTGACATGAGGCAGTGAAAGGACACACACCTAAGACAAACATTAGTAGTGTTCAAAGAAGCACAAAAAAAAACAAAACCACAACAACAAAAACCCAAAACAAAACAAAAAAAAAACCACACCAAACAAAACTGTCAGCAGTTGCCCTTCCAAATCAACAGCATTTGACTGAATAATTAAGGCACATGGATGAATCACAGATCAGCAGCAGACCTTTCATTGAGCTCAGATGAAGTTGAATATAGGCCCTGTCTTGCAATGTTTTAGGTACTTTCAAAAGTTATCAGGAGGATCTTAAGTCACTGTCATAGAATAAACCTACCATCTTTTAAATTCCATTTAAAACTGACTTGCAAATTGATAACCAAACAGAAAAATATCCCACTGTTAAAACCCAGTGAAATTCCTCATCTTTCCTCCTATATCTCCTTAGAGTGAGAAGCTTCATGATTCCTGAGCACTTCCCAATGCACTGGGATTCCTTACAAATCTTTTGAGCTAGGCCACTGTTGAAAATATTTCCTGAAGTATGCTCTCCAGAATAGGTAAACCACATCCAAGGAAAAAATCAGAAATAGTTTATAGCAAAGTCTGAAACTTAGAATGTAAAATTGGGAGTTTACAAAATCTTGAAACATCTATACCTCTCCAAGAAGTTTGAAATATCCTATTAAAATTAGAAATAAAGAACCTGACTAAATAGCCTCAAAACCACCAGAAAATAGAGGCACTTTTCACATTCACATTATTTGTCTATATATAACCTAGACTAGCAATCAATATACAGAAAGGACTAGCTCTTACTTTGTGGTCAAATGTGTCAGTGAATTATGTTTCTATCAAAAAAAAAAAAAAAAAAATCACAATCCTTGGTAATTTCCTTTTAGGCAATCTCAGAAAAAACACCATGGATTTAGCAAGCAGGAACAATTTGTTGTCTTGTATTTTAAGACTTTTGGAAGCACACTGGAAATTCTCAAATGATCTTATTGCTTTGACACTAACCTTGCAAAATATCTTTATCATACTTTTTCAGGTAAGATAACATTTTCATTGCAATCAATCATCATACTTAAGAGCAGTTGAACATAATTTATTTCTGCCATAATCCTCCCTTGTCCTTTTTACTTCACCATAGTCACCAAATATATTTGGGGAGGTTATTTGTATTTATCTTTATTAAACCATGCTCATAATCAGACTCTGACATGTTAAAGAAATGCAAAAGTTTAGCAAGCATGCAACATTACTTCTTTTAAGTTATGAATACTCTCATCTGGCCTGAGACAGAGCAGACAACAACAGTGACAGACAGTGAAGTTACAGATTAATTTTATTTAAAAATTAATTTTGAGTCAACTCAAAATTTTCTTTCTGGTCTGCTAAACTGGTGGGGGTTTTTTGTGCTGGATTTTTTTTTTAAACCCTTTAGAATTCTCAAGTTTACCCTAAAACCTGCAAACTCTGCCACTTGAAATGACAGCATTGTATAGCACCAGCCACTAAACTTCCAGTAGGCAGAGGCTCTGCTACTTAGCAAATATGATGATTAATGCAAGCTCAAGTCTCACTGACCAAAGCTGGCATTACCACCCATGGGAAAACATGGCAGTCCTCCACAAAACAAGTATATAAAATTAAGTTTACCAAATATTTTCTATTTTTCCAGCTTCTTTCTAGTTATTTGGTGACAATTTTAAAAATCACATTCATCTGTATCTGCACAGCTAGACAAGATTCCCAATGATAAATCCAACCACAAGGACTAGAACTAGTTGTGACCATGAACAGCAGCAACTGGATGCCACAAAGTTAGAATTCTTCTCATTAATCTAAAGATGACCTTGTAACATTTTCACTGATTTTTATCTCCTCTTGCTACTTTGTTCCTTCACTTTATTGATATAAGCAAACTGTGTTCACTGTCTTTGCTTTGCATTCTTTTTTTATGTGCTTGGAAGATATTCTCTGACCTGATCTCCCCAAGAAAATCTCTCGAAGGACATAATAAAGTGATTTCTAATAGGAATGATTTGCACCAAACCTAATAATTCAAAGTAAAAGTAGTAGAAAGCACCATAAGTTTGTACAAAATACATTCCACCTGTCTAGGTAAGCCACTAGAAAGGGTCTGGTGACCTTCCAAATAAATATCTATAAGCTAGACACTTTTTTTGTAAAGTAATAGCCACATCAAATACTAGAAAAATAAATGAAGTTATATAATCACATTTCTCAAAGACCCTTTGAGAAGACAGAAGAGACTAAATAAATAGTTAGGAACTAAGGCTGCATTCTTTTGGGTGAAAAACATTGTGGCAGCAAACAAATGCAATGGACAAATGCATTCAAGTGTCATGGAAGCACCTACAAATCAAACATTTGGTTGCAACCAAAGTCACCCAGCCCTCCTTCTGATCAAATATGAGCTTGGATGTCTGTTGGGAATTATCTACTACACAACTAATTCCTAAACCTTAAAGAAAGATGAATCAAAATGGATACACACTCACTAATCAAGGGAAGATCTCCCACACCAGAGCACCCAAGATACTACTCACCCAAAGGGGAGGTGAGGCTCACTCAATCCACAGAGACTCAATTCCACACCAGGGATGAAATTCTCAAATTTTGGGGTTTCCATAGCTTCCACAGCAGTTGTTGATAATAAAGACTGCCTGTACATCCCACATGTACTGTGAGACATTAGCATGTCTTTTGATCAGACCATTGATTTGTTCAACTACACCACTGGCTTGAAACACTCATTTGACACCCTCCTCTCAGGCCCAGTCTTGCACCACTGTGGCCATAAAATGTGATCCATTATTTCTTTGAATACACTCGGAAGCAGGTAGAATGCTAACGATTTCATCACTGTCTGATGACCAGTGTGTCCTGGTTTGAGGGAAAACAGAACTAATTATGTTCAGTGATTTTACTTTTCCACTCAGTTCTTCGAACTGCACTTTCTGAAGTTAGCAGCCTGTTTTCACAGACAGTGTCTGCTTCTAGCAGTGGTAACACCCCATGTTTAGAGTTACTACCAAGGATTGGTGTGCAGACCAAGGCTGATCTTGTGCAGACCACTGGTGGATCTTGTGTACCACATTGAGGGGTGCAGGAAAATGAAAGGCCACACCTGCAGGGAGGAATGGACAGGGCAGGCAATGCCAAACTGACCAGCAAGGTATTCCATCCCATATAGGTGATATTCTATATAAAGCAGAGGGATCTGGAGGGTCTATCTCTCTAGGGGATCTCGAGCTCTTCTTCCCTCCCTCTTGGGCCACTTTGACAGCTTTGCTTTGCTCAGGTCCTCTTTTAGTTCCTTTCTCAGAACATCCAAGGAGGACTCTGTCTATTCTGCCTTTGATGCCCAGTTGGTGTGTTCCTAAATCTGGTACCAGAATGCAGCTCCTGAACACAGCTCCCATATGCTGTGGGGCCCAGGCTGGGACTCCCCCAGTACCTACTCCACAGCATCAGTGGTGATGGTGATATAATTACTATCAGGGAGGCTGGGTTTGATACTGGTTTTGTATATATTCGTATATATTCCATTTTTTATTATTATTTTCTTTTTCATTAAAGCTGTTATATTTTCCTTTTCTAATTGTTGTCTCTCTACCTTATTCCCTTGCTCCTCCCCTTTGGGGAGGGAGGGGGGTTAACAGAGAGTGTCTGTTATAGATCTAAGGGGCTGCCCTGACCCTAAACCATGACACCAGTGGCAGTGCTAGTAGCTGTAGCCACAGTCTTTCTTGAAAGCAATTCTCCTTCCACCAAAATATATTTCTTTCCATAGGATGGTTTCAATGGACCAATATAACCAATTTGCCGAGTGCTCCAAAGAGTCTTGTCTCATTTGATATGCTAAGCCGAAGCTTGATTTGGGTGGTTGGTCTTAAGTCTCACTCAATACCATGGACAAGCTCTAAGACTTATTTCACCTGTTCTCATAGAAACTGGCCATCCCCCAGACTGACGCTCATAATAGAGGTCTGTTTTCCCAGAATGGCCTCACATAATGTGCAGCCACTTGACCAACCATTCCCAATCTTTGCCTTCTGTATTTACCACCTTAATCTGTGCGAGCTGATGCACCTGCTGGTTCCATTTAGCAGCAGGAGTTTCATTCTTCATATGGCTTTTTATGCATCCCACCTTTAAGGATCATGATATGCCTGTTTCCAGTAATATCTGCTAGTCTCCAGCTCTCCAGACTTCCCACTGGCATATCCTCTCTGTGGCACCCTTATAGGTTGCATAGGAATCAGTCTAAATTTTTAGTGTCACCGTTCTCTGCAGCAGGAGGGCAGGTGATTCCCCCTCCTGTGCACTACCTTCACCCTCTTCTGTCTGCTTTCTGTTGCCAGCTGGATCCCATAGGACAGGATGCATCTATGAACCACAGCCCTTTCCTGTTACTACTGAAGTTAGACTTAGGATGGTAGCTGTTAACACATCAATTGTTAAATACCACTGCCCATCAGGTTTACCAACTGGACAGACTGGATAATTGTAAGGGGAGCTGGTGTGGCATATTATTTACCTCTCCTCCAGATCAGTAATCACTTCTGAGATGCACCATTTAGCTGCAGATGGCAGGGGGTGGTTGAGGAAAGCAGGGCTCTTTAGATTGTGGCAGTGCAGGAGAGCTGCAGGGTCCTAATGGGAGTCTCTTCCACCCCGCGGCTCCAGAAACTCCACACACAGCCACTAGGCAGGTACAACCATCTGCCTGCTAATACATTGAATCCCATGATGTTCCCCTTGTACGGGCTTAGAGCCACGGATGTCATCCACTTTTCCCCAGGCAGCCAAAACTGAGTTTGAGCCAAGAAGCATTTTTCAGCTGTACCTGTTACTCCTATCACATTTATGAACTTCCTTGAGGGCTTGATTCCTAGCTCCTCGGATTATCTGCTTATTTAGGAAACTAATTTGGGCCCCTGTATCAGTTAAGAACTCTAAACTTACTCCCTCCAGACCCAGGGGAATGTTTATGTAAGGTTCCCTGTTAGCAAACCATTGGCAAGAATTCACCTTGCAGAGTGGGCAGCCTGAAACCCACACTGCAGCTTCTAGCTTTTTTGATCCCTTCGGTTCCTCTTGCAGGGGCTGCACGGTCCTGCCAAGGAATGGTTGTTGCCCGTGTTTCTCCCTGGCCCCTTGTTTTCCCCTCCAGCAATTTCATTAGCAGCCAGGTAGGGTCAGTAGGCATTCAGTGCAGCAGTGCAGCACTGCCTGAGGTATTTCCTGTGCTCTTCATTTTCGCCACAGGTGACTCCTTCCTGGATCTCGTTTGCCTCGAAAGAGTTCAGGCTTCTGTGAAGGGAGCCAGTTGAGGTGATGTTTGTGACTGACTTGTTGAATCCTCCTATTCCTGCCATCTGTGCTGCCAACAGGATCTACTCAACCCATCTCACGCCCATACATCACTATATTGGTGAATATCTCTGCCCAAAGTCATCATGCGCATGGGTGGATTCTGAGGGTTTTGCTCCTTACGTTCTATGGTCCCCTGAATCTTTTCTCTCAGAGCCTGGATGTGTGTCTTTAAAATGTCTGGAAGCCCTTTAATGAGCTGTCTGAGGGGTTCTGTGTCCTGAACCTCCCTCTTTCATACATCGCCTGGATGCAGGGGGCCTTTCATACTCCTACAGACAGCTCCAACAGTCCTTTCATCCAGATAACCACCAGCTCTCCCCTTTCCTTAGGACCAATAAACCACTCGGAATGTGATCGACTGGTCGCCTGCCAGCCTGTTGCTCAGAAACTCTCTGAGACCCCAAAACCTGGCTGCCTCATCAACATTCAACAGCATCCAAAAGTAAGCCAAAGAGACTATCCACAAATACTCCATTTCGGTTTCACCTTGCTTGAGAGAAAACCTGTCCTGGATCTCTTTGAGCTTGGATCCTGAACAATTATGTGGTATGGGCAGTGATGCGGGGGCTTCCACCACACAGTCCCCTATATGTCTCTGTTTTAATAACAGCTCACACCTCTTTTTCCTCTATTCCTTCAGTTCAATCAGGACTATCCTCATCAGGGTCATCCCAACTGTCTCCATCCGAGTCCTCGGGGTCTACACTCAGGATTAACTTGTGGATTTGGACAGGCCCGGGGGAATCTTTTGTCTGTATCAGCATCAGCTCAATCAACAAATGCTTTGGCTCCTTTTCTCTTTGCAATTCTCTCTCCACCTACCTCACTTGAGAGTCTAACAGCCTGGAGGCTCCTGAGCCTGAACGGAACAGGCACCCAGGATGGAGCACATGGCCCCTTTATCCATGCCACTCCAAAACTTTACGGGGACCTCTCCCAGCTTCACCACACCTATGGAGTCAGGCCATTTCTCCCTCACCCACCTTACATCTGAGGGAGAAGGTACAATTGTGCCTCCATAGCAATTCCTCTACTGACATCCTACCGACTCCGGTAACAATAATGTCACAGAGGCATTGTCAACAAAGCAAACAGCAGCTACAACCCAAAATGGGGGTTTATTTCAACCAAAGTTGCCCAGCACTCCTTCAAATACAAGTTTGGATATCTGCTGGTAATTAACTACTACACACCTAATTCCTAAAGAAAAATGAACCAAAATGGGCATACACTCATCAAGGGGGGACCTCCCACACCAGAGTGCCCAAGATGCTACTGACCCAAAGAGGGGGGCAAGGCTCACTCAATCCATGGGGACTCACTCAATCCAAGGAAGTAACCTTTGATGGCATGTCCAAGGGGAGGGTCCAACTGCCAGACCCGCTGCTCTGCAAAGAACCAACTCCTCTGGCTCTTAGGCAGGACCCCATTTATACCCTAATCATGGGGACACTGTGATCATTCTGAGTGGTTGAGGTCACAAGACCAGAAAAGCACAGTCTGTTTACTAAGGGGTCCAGACCCTGAGGCACCAGTTATACACTGTGAGGTGCAGCTTAATTAATGGGTAGTGGATGATTTAATCATCCCTTTTGGTCTGGTACTTGATGAGATTAACTACAAAACAATAATGTCTTGAGCAAGAAGCAAAACAAAGAAAGAAGAAGATAGCAGCCGGCTCAGCCAAGCCCAAGGGGGTGATCTAAGTCTGCACAAGCGATAAGGACTACCAGCTGTGATGAAGAGGAGCCTGTTTACTTCATCGCTGGGACCCCCGACGACCACCACCATGACCACCACCACCACGACACACCATGCTGGCACAAAGGGGCAGAGGACTAATTTCAATATGAAATGGGGATAGTTCATGTATATGCATAGCATATACCGCCTCTTGCAACATCTACTGACTATGTATAAGCTAGTAGTTTAAGTATAGGGTTTTGCCCCACATGGGCACGCACATTTGTGGTGGGGCAACCCCCCATGCGTCTGGCACCAAATAAACATACCTACTTTACAACTATGATAGTTGTGGAGCCCGATTTCCACATGTCAGTTTTGGTGAGCCAGGCAGGAGCACTTCTGCTCGGCTGCGAGATCGACTGCAGAGTGGATGCCCCAGGTGTTCCCTGAGCACATTCCTCGGAGGAGCCTCCACTCCCAGATGCTCATTGTGGGGGCAGACAACAACCTCCTGACATACAGCTGTAGACAAACGGTATGCTTACTGGGAAAGGGGGCCAGTAAGTCATTGGGGACGCCCACGCCTGGCCGGGGATTCTAGTAAATTGCGCAGAGACGTCTGGCGTGCATCATAGTCCCCTGTGGGAAAAGGGTACCCTGTCTAGTGGCCGATAGAGCGGCTGCTAGCGATCTTGGGGGCAGATAGAGTGAATCCGAGGTCACCACTGCATCCCTATTTTGGGAGCCAGGAAGGACCCACTAATGACTGTATAAGAAGTGGGTGAAGGGTAAGTGGCCCTCATGAATTGTCATATGACTGTGTAACATCAGCATCTGCCAGGGGGAGGGAGAAAAGTGGGGGGTGGAGAGGGTGTGTGTCGGTAATTTTGGGCACATAAGCATCAGGAACCAGGCCTAGCCACCCCCAGCCCCTCTATTATCTGAGGATCAGCTGAATGCAAGAGGGCTTGATCTGGGAAAATCAAAATTTGTCAAATTTGGAATATAAAATTAGGTCTGGCTATTGGTTTTTTGTTTTGCTTTGTTGTTGTTTTTTGGGTTTTTTTGATTCCATTTTTGTACATTTTAAGTTTTAGTGTTGTGTGTTTGCGTGGGACTGAGATGCAGTGTTGCTGCGAAGCGAGTGTGGAGTTCTGACCCGCGGTTCCGTAGCCCCGCGAGGGGAATGGCCAGAGACGAACAAAGCATTTGTGTTTATTATTGTATGATTTAGGTTGAAGGTTTACCTATTGTTTTAAATGTTAAGTGAAGTGTGTGTGAAAGGGCCCTCCTGTGTGTGTGTGTATATAGTGACAGGTGCCTTGTGGAAACTTAAAGAATTAAACAGTTGTCAAAAGGAAGAGTGCTTTAGATGTAATTATCACAGTGTCAAAGGGAATCAGTAAGTAAATTGAGGCTGGTGTGTGTGGAAAAGGCAGTGTGATTCTGGGACGTGTGGGAGGAAGATTTGGAAAAGGCAAGAGACTGTAAAAGAGGTTTGTGGGGAAGTTGAAAGGAAACAGAGATTATAATGGGCAATAATCAAGGAGGCATCCTTAAAAAGAGCCCTCTAGGTTGTGTACTTGCTCACTGGCAGAGAGACAACTGTGGGATGGTGCCACCACAAGACCCCATGGTACTCGCCCTTGAGTGGGAGAATAACACAGAATTTAAGGGAAAACTGAAACAGTGTTGCTCATCATGCAGTACAGGAGCAACATATTCAGTTTTAAATCAAGCCTTGACATCTCTAGATGATGACTTTGTAACAGTAAAGGGAACCACTGGCCAAAGTGAAAAGGCATACTTCTCAAACTTGCCCAAGATTAGGGCGATATTTATTGGCTTGGCTCTCATTAGCACCCCATCAAAGCTGGGGTACCTGAGGAAATAAAAGACCAAGTACTTCCAGGAGTAAAATTAAACAGTACTCTCTAAGATTAGAAGACAAAAAGGAATTCAATCAATAATTGAACAGTTTATAAAATATGTATTACTAACAGAGTGTGAATCAGAATATAACACTCCTATCCTGCCAGATAAGAAACCGGATGGGAGTTACAGGATAGTGCAGGATCTGAGGGTCATCAATAGGGTAAGTGAGGATTTATTAACTAAATTAATACCTGAATTGGCTTGGTTTACCATACTGGATCTAAAGGATGCCCTCTTTTGCCTGCCCCTGATTTCAGAGAGCCAGCCCTTGTTTGCCTTTGAGTGGGAAAACCCGGATTCTGCGAAAAGAACACAACTCACATGGATGGTATTGCCACAGGGATTTAAGAACAGACCCACTCTTTTTGGGAACCAACTAGCCACAGACCTGGAACAATGGGAACATCCACCTGGAAAAGGGGTGGTGTTGCAGACACCACCAAACCCTTCTGGTTATTCTCTTCCAAAAAACAGGGAATAGCCTTGGGAATTTTGGCCCCAAATCTGGGACCATACCAAAGTGCGGTGGCTTATTTCTCTAAACAACTTGATGAAGTTAGTAAAGGATGGCCCAGTTGTTTAAGAGCGGTAGCTACAGTAGTGCTCAACATCCAAGAAGCACAAAAGTTCACATTGGGCCAGAGTATTACAGTATTGGTCTCCTGCACTGTATCTGTGGTATTGGAGGCAAAAGGGGGACATTGGCTATCACTGCAGAGGTTCCTTAGGTACCAGGCCATTCTGGTGGAGCAGGATGATGTGGAGATAGTGGTTACTAACATTGTCAATCCAGAATCTTTTCTCAGCAGGACTCCTGGGGATCCAGTGAAAAAGGAACCACTAGAAGATGCTGAAGACTCCTGGTACATGGACGGAACTAGCTTCGTTCGACAAGGCACCTGCAAATCAGGATATGCGGTAACCACTTCAGAACAGGTAATAAAGTCCAGAGTTCTTGCTCCAGACACCTCAGCACTGGAATTGGCAAAAGGAAAAAGGATTAATATCTGGACAGACTCTAAATCTGCATTTGGGGTATTACATGCCCATGGAGCGATCTGGAAGGAAAGGGGACTTTTGTCTACCCAGGGGAAGCATATAAAGCATGCTAAAGAAACCCTCAAACTCCTGGAAGCAGTTCAGTTACCAGAGAAGGTGGCCGTTATTCACTGTAAAGCTCACCAGAAAGGAACAACTTCACAAGAACAGGGCAACTCGATGGCAGATCATGAGGCAAAAAGAGTGGCCAAGGCTGGTGAGAAGGAGGTGCAATCCTTGATCACAGACTGTAAAATACAAATTGATTGTGAGCCAAGGTATTCAAAGGAAGATCAGAAGTTGAATGAGGATCTAGGTGGGGGGTATGGAAAAGAGCAAATGGGCAAAGACTTCACAAGGTAGAATAATAGTACCATTGATGCTATTCTGGGATGTGGTGGTGGCGGAGCATAGAAAAACACATTGGGGGGCAGAGGCATTACATAAGTATCTGAACCAATGTATAGTTGCTTGAAATTTATATACTACAGTACGGCAGGTAACACAACAGTGTGAAGTCTGTTTACAAAATAATCCTTGCACAGGCTCAAAAGCTCCACTAGGACAGATAGGGAAGGGAACTTACACCGGACAACAACGGCAAATTGACTTTTCAGAACTCCCAAGAAAACGGGGGGTCCAGTATTTATTAGTTTTAACAGATTACCTTTTCAGGATGGCCAGAGGCATTCCCTTGCTGGACTAATAAGGCTAGGGAGGTAACAAAGACCTTATTACAGAAAATTGTACCAAGGTTCGGGGTCCCAGCCTCAATCTCTTCAGATCGAGGCTCACATTTTATTTCAGTGGTTGTTCAACAAATGAGCAAGCTCTTAGGAATAGATTGGCAATTACATACTCCATATAGGCCTTAGGCAAGTAGTCAGGTGGAGAAAATGAACCACCTAATCAAGCTACAAATTGTGAAATTGGAGCAAGAGACTGGACTTTTGTGGCCACAGTAACTGCCCTGTTAAGAATCAGAACCAAACCCAGGGCTAAGGAAGGATTAAGTCCTTTTGAGATATTATATGGAAGGCCCTATATGACCCAAATAGGAACAGCTACACAAGTGTGAGAGGAGATACTAACTGAATACATAATCAGTTTACAAAAACAACTCCGACGAATAGAAAAACTGGTTCTTGGGACCAGAGCCTGTGGTCTCTATAGTCCAGTACATAATATAGAACCAGGAGATTATGCATATGTTAAAACTATTTCAGGGGATCCATTGGAACCAAGGTGGAAAGGACCTTTTCAAGTATTGCTGACTACCTACACAGCGGTAAGAATAAAGGAACAGCACACCTGGATATATCACTCCCAAGTGAAGAAGGCTCCTACATCTGGAAAATGGACAATCAAAAGTGCTGGTCCTACAGTGTTATGATTCAAGCGGTGGTAATACCCAGACCTTGAATTTAAGAACACGTTGGTTTTGCACTCAGTTACCAGTAGACAGTTATTAATAGGACCTACTGTTCCTATGTTAATCAGGAATGTTGGAGAGAGACAGACTTGCATAAAACCTGCGATCAAAGAAAGATCTTACCTCTGGTGACACAAGATGATACTTCATGGGGATTTCAGGAGTTGTGGGGGAAATTGACTTCGTGGCTACCACATATGGCAGGCCTTAAGCAATTGTTTATAATGTTTATTATGCTTATAGTCTGTTTTTGTATTTTTGCGTAATGGTTAAATGTGCATTTAAATGTTGCTTTGACATGGGAAATTCTTATGGTGAATGGAAAAGGAATCACCTGGGACAAAAAATGGAATCAAATACTTTGAGAATTAGAGAGTAAAGGAATTTACTAAACTAAAAGGAAAGGGGGGATTGATGGGTGGTGGATGATTTAATCATCCCTTTTGGTCTGGTACTTAACTACAAAACAGTAAGATCTTGAGCAAGAAGCAAAACAAAGAAAGAAGAAGATAGCAGCTGGCTCAGCCAAGCCCCAGGGGGTGATCTAAGTCTGCACAAGCGATAAGGACTACCAGCTGTGATGAAGAGGAGCCTGTTTACTTCATCGCTGGGACCCCTGACGACCACCACCATGACCACCACCACCACGAGGCACCATGCAGGTGCAAAGGGGCAGAGGACTAATTTCAATATGAAGTGGGGATAGTTCATGTATATGCATATTTGCCTCTTGCAAAATATACTGAATATGTCTAAGCTAGTAGTTTAAGTATAGGGTTTTGCCCCACGTTGGGCACGCACGTTTGTGGTGGGGCGACCCCCCATGCGTCCGGCACCGAATAAACATACCTGCTTTACAACTATCATAGTTGTGGAGTCTGATTTCTGCACGTCATTAATGACAGAGGTGTCAAACTGAGGCACCAAACAGCTCCAGCACACCCTGTTTGCCATGTCTGTTTTATCTGTTGCAGGTCGCTGCACCACCTGCCACACCACCTGAAATGCTGGAGCATTTAATAAGAAAGCACATATGTAAATAAAGCTGTACATAGTTTTGAAGTAACAGAAATATTTATTAGACAGGGTAATAAAATATAATGCTTTTCTAAACTTTAGAGACAACATCTCTAAACTCAAGTAAAACATCTGATATGATCTCAGACAATTGTCTCACAGGAAACCTGGGAACAGAAGGCAACAGCACTAAGAAGAAGAATCTAGGAATTACAGAAAGAAATTAATATGAGTCATCAATACGTCATCAAAAAGATAAGTGCAAGCTTAGGTCATTATTAATATCCACACACCATTAAAAACATGAGGTAATTATTGTTCTACTTGGCATTTGCTGATTCTTGGCAGGAGTACTGCAGGAGCCATAACCCCACATGCAAAATAGAAATCGTTTTGTCCTACCAGTGCACAATGACTGCACACATTTGGCTACCATACTTTAACAAAAGTTAGAAAAAGTATCACAGAAAAAAAAAGAAAAACTATGAAAGCTTTGAAAAACAAGACTTTCACTTACATATAACTTTGGGAGACATTGTATATATATCTGAAAGGACTGATATCCCTGGTCGTGACACAGAAATTTTACCAGTATGGGTTTTTACTCATATTTTTTTATTGTGTTATATAGTAGCCTTACTTGTATTCTTTTCTTAGCCTCACTTGCATAGTTTAGTCATCTATTGGGAAGAGTTGATAATAAGAAACATACAACTTCTTGCTGACACAAAAAAAAACAAAACAAACAGGCCTTGAGATGGTTCATTACGCCTGAGCACCCCTGATAACAGGGACTCAAGATGTCAAGATAAGTGCAGAATAAACACCTGGGAACTAATTTAAACTGACCTTGAAGCATCCCATGATGGACGGTTGAGCCAAAGGATGGATGAGCTAACTCCACGACCATGTATGGGCAAAGGAAACCCAGAGTTTAACTAGAAGACAGTGTGAGTCTATGAGCAACCACTGGAGAGGGAAAGACCCTAACACTGATTTTATTATGCATGCTTGCACTATGTAAATGAATTCCGGGTACCCATTAGCATAAGACTGCCCCTTCCAGGAAATCTTAATACAGAAAAAACATACACATTCACATGAGATGGTGTGTTTTGCTAATTCTTTGGAGCGCTCACTGTGGAATGATCCCCACTGCTGCCCAGCCCTGCAATAAAAAATGCTCGCTTAATAACACCTCTTGTTATTTGGTATTTATCTCTGAATCCCTACCCAGGTTCACCTAGACTCCCACCTCGGTGAGGAGCATTAGAAAGAAAGTGGTGTTCAGAGCTCCTTTTTTTTTTTCCATATCTACAATGCATTTGACTTCATTTTAATGTTTGTACTTTGTTAACAAAATGCAAGTTAAGTGATATATCTAGCAATTTATACTTGAACAAAGTTCTGGCATACTGAAGGCAATGGCAATTTTTAGCTCACACTATGATTTCACCCATTACTGCTAGGAGAACTTGAGGAAGGTGAAAGAAAACAAATAGTAAGAGATTCAGAGAATGTTTTCCTTCATTTTTCCACTCACATGTTCAATTTAGAGAAAAGGTTCTAACTCCATTAAGAATTAGAAAAAAACACTAACACATTTACAATGTTGCATGAGAAACCATTTAGAAGCAGTCATCAGCAGATCTACTCCATGAAAACTCATGAGGACCAAGACTTTCAAATAACTTGTCCTTATCTATAAGAAGATCTAGAGAGGGATGTTTTTACAAATGAAGATGCCACTGTGTAACAAGTAGATAACCTTGCAGGCCTAAGTGGCAATGTATCATCAAAGAAAAACAATTAGGACTGGAAATACCAGTGAGGATTGGCTGAAACCCTTTGAGACACCAGGATTTAACGGATTTGTAAACTTCTGAACTTTAAAAAAGAGTGTGCAAGCTTAACAGACTTGTGCATATTAACTTCTCCTAGGGGAGGCATAAAGTAGAGTTAATGATGTAATAGATAACCAGGGATAATTTGCTAATCAAATAAGTTGAACATGAAGAAATGTTCTCTCTGTACCAAATTATCCTGCTTAGGCAAGAAGATGACTGTAAAAATGTTATCTTGAGCAACGCTATGCTGAAACCGCAATCTTTTATTGTCATGTCAACCAATTAGGTAAAGGAATATCTGTTATCTGACCTTTTGTATCGAAGGCGCCTGGGGCAAGGACAGGACTGAAGAAGACCACTGATGAAAATGGGGGAGTGGGCGGTGGAGATGTCAAAATTAACATCTGCAAGGATATAAAGGACTGTTCAGCCTGCTTGAATTTGTGAGCCTTGGTGGAGCTTCAACTCCCCGTCCGCTCAGCGCTGCTTTGCCTTCCTCTCTTATTAAAATACAACTATTAAAACTTTACCAGCCTTGGTGGTAATTGGTTATAACAATGAGATGCATGATGTGGGGGGTGTACATGTTAAGTGTGGATATGTAATATTTGTACTGTACCTTTCTAGTACCTTAGCCAGTGGGGAAAGGAAAAGGGTCATATGCAGTCAGGAAAGTAGAATAAAAGGGGGAGGCTGTACCATCCGTCCACCCCACAGGGATATGCCCAGTGGACTCTGTTTTAATAAAGTCATTTTGCAGGACTCCTCTGTCTCCTTTTTGAACATGGACCTCATGAACATAAACATTGAGAAGCAATTTAACTGGAAGGTAACATCCTGCTCCTTAACAGAACCAGCCAATAAATCAAACCAAATTTATACTGCTGCTGTAGTTAAACAGTCATAAGAATCATTTAACCTTAGAGCATAAAACTCAGCTGATAATTTTTTTCTGACTAACACCTAATAAAATTTATTCTTGCAGAGCTGTGGAAAAGTTAAGCACAGTCTACCTTTCTTACAAAGTTTCCTGTTACAAGATTCCATGGTTTACACACATGTATTTCATTATTAAGAAAATTACTTTGTTGTAAGACTGAAACATAACTGTCTCTAGGCCAGTGCTATAATAAAAGTAAAATGAATTCAAGGCCATTTGCTGAGAAAAAGACAGGCTTAATGTATTTTCACACTTTACTTTCCTTTTCACGTCAAAGCTGTATTTTCTTTTCTCCTTCCCTTTGCTATTGTTTTATTATTTCCTTTTATTAGTACATTATCCACTGAACAACTTCAAATAAATCCAAACTATTCTGGAAGCCAACTTAAGGCATTAATGTTTCAGATGAAAAAATAAATTCCACAACCTGTGCATTACTAGAAAGATCCAATTCTAAATCACTTGTCAACTAACTTTAAGAGGTTATAATAAAGACAGGATGCATGCAATGATTATTTAACTATCAGATAATGCAAATAAGCTTTGTGGAATTGCACAAAATAATAATACTGCTTTTGCAGTGAAACTAAAAAGCCATTACCTGTAAGTGAACACCATTCGAAAATGACTCAAAGAAAGCAAGGTTACTAAACCATGCTGTCTCTCTGTTACTAAATAAAACTCAGTACTCTATTTAAGAGCAACCATCCGTGTCCCTAAGCTATGAATATGCTGTTTTGGTTCTTAAGTAGAAAGCAAAATCTTAATAATAAATGGAAAAAGATCACTGGAAGTGCTGAAAATGTTCATACAGTCACCTCAAGGTACCACTTAAGTGCTGAAGAACAACTAGAGAACAAAGCCCCCACCTGGGAAAAGTAATCCTCCTGTTACAGCATCATTGACATGCTCCTAAGTACTTAAGATCACAAAGCCTGAACTTCACACACCAATCCTTGAGGTCCTCGAATTTTAGTACTCACTGTTTATACACTGTTGTTTGTTCTTATACAAGCTGCTACCCTGTCCACCAACCAGTCTAACACACAACTGACCACAAATTTAGGTGATAATCCACAAAAAAAAAAAGATACCTAAGCTTCAAAAAATAATGGCTTCATTTTTACTTTAAATTACTTCTCAATACTTTACATAATTTCAGAGAAATTTATTGCATATACTTTCCTCAAGCATAAGCCATATCTGACTCAAGGCAAATAAGGCCTGATCCACACTCTTTTTCAAAGCAGTAGTAAAGATACCTTTTTTTTTTTTTTCTTCTCCACTACGTAAGAGCATATCTTTAATATAAACAGGCTCCACATCAGTAAATCTCTCTTTTTAAGGTCAGGCACAAGTGGTATATTGACTCTCAAGGTGCAGGAGGACTTAGGCTAAGGGCTATAAACTAGCTGAGTTGTAATCCATTCGATACTAGTAACATAGGAATAAGTGATTTTCCAAGTTTGTGTCTCTTTCTCAGGTTTCTCTAAGGGCAGGACAACACACTATGTCTAAATACCCTCAGTGTGAACAGGGCAAGGTCAAGGCGCAGGACAGAGTTTAGTTTTATACATTGTATGTACAACATTAAAAACTTCACTAAATATCTAAACATAACATTAGAAAAAGGCTATAAAAACAATTATTAATATGGATTTATTTGCAATAAATCAAAAATGAGTTTTGATGAACACCAATTTCCTGGCAAACCTTCCACTGTACCCATACACAAATTCATGGTATTCTTAGAGTAAACAGCTGATAATTACGTCAACTATGTGAGTGATTACTTATCTCCAAAAAGTCTTAGTATTACCATGAAGACAGTTCACTGCTATTGTTTCATGTAACTGAATTCAACACTTGGAAATTGATTAAACAAAATTCCTGCACAGATAGAACAGGTCCAATTCAGTATTATTTTAAGTAAAAGAACTAGACCAACACGATTTTGGTGGAACTGTACACAAAAAGCTTAAGAATGGAACAAAAAAAAAAAACCACAACTATGAGCAAATTATGTCAGTCACAAAATTTAACAATACTGGCTCAAAATCCAACCACTACATAGCTAACAAAAAATAATATTTTTTCAATAAACATTGTTTTACCTTTAAGATTAAAAAATACATGGATTATTGATTAATAAAACTGGAGTACTTCTAGATTAATATCAGATTTATACCTTAAGAACTGAACTGGAAGTACATTGCTGCATAAATAAGAATAAGAGTTCTTAAGTAAAACACTATATCCAATTCACTTCCTTCATTCCATTAACTTTAAGATATGCAACCTGTGAAATATGTTCACTTGATTCATGGTGGAATGTGATCTATCCTTTAGCCTTCCTTGTATGACTGCTGAAACGTGTGTGGTTCCTGTTCAAACCGGTTTCATTGTTAGCCACGCAGTGTTAAGCAAGGGAGGCCTCTAAAGCGCAGGTGCTGAAGAAGCCGCCTCTGGGGGCCTTTAAAGCGTATGCACTGAAAAAGAAGCCTCCGGAACCTCTAAAGCGCATGTGCCAAAGGAGATACACCTCTTCTTGGAGTTAATTTGCAAAGACCCACCCTTTTATGAATATGTATTAGTAAAAGGAATATAAAAGGAATATAAAAGCTACATTTATAACCAAACCCAGTATGCTCTGTGCAAAGAAGGAAATAGAACTGTATGCTATGATCCAAAAGAACTCCCCTATCAGGTATTGGATAGAAATAAGAACAAATTCCGAAGGAGGCAAGCTGATTGGAACAAGTAAGGTTATAGCCAACTTGAATACCTCAGTGTCAGTGACTTTTGATGCCTGTGACGCTATTGATGATGACCCATACTCTAACTGCGGGAACATCCTGCCTTATAGCCAAAGTGAAAAGTATACATGTCCTAGGCCTAAGTCGTCATCACTCTCTAACTGTTATATCAGTGATGTAGAAGAAATTGCCAGGAGCTGTTATTGTGGAGGCACTGGATGGAATTGTGCGTGTTGCAGTACAGCTCCTAAGTGGGGATGGCCTCAACAATGTAGGGGTACCAGATTAAAAGGCAGAGTTAAAAAAAGGGTTATCCCTCCCCAGTTGTACAGCCCATTCTTGTAACCCTGTTAACCTAACTATTTGGAATCCAGAACAGTGGAAACAGGAAAATGTAAAAATTGGACTAATGATTTATGGGCCTGGAGAAGATCCAGGAGCTGTTTTACAGATAGTAATTAAAGAAAAGTCTAGACTAGAGTCAATACAACACCGGTTATTGTTTAACTCATTTTATCATGAAATAGAGACAGGAGTGAAATATGAAATTCCCACAGTAGCTAAAAATCTATTTGTACATCTCGCTGAAAACATTGCTAAAACATTAAATGTAACTAATTGTTATGTTTGTGGTGGAACAAATATGTTAAACAGAATAATAAGATTACAAGCTGTAGTAGAAATAATTGTAAATAAAACCGGAGATGCACTTGGATTAATTGCAAAACAAAATACCAAGATGAGAATTACTTTATACCAGAATTGCTTAGCTTTAGATTATTTACTAGCACAAGAAGAAGGTATCTGTGGAAAATTTAACCTTAGTAATTGTTGTTTAGAAATTGAGGATGAAGGAAAAGCTGTACATGAGCTTATAAAAGAAATTAAGAAACTTGCACGTGTCCCAGTTCAAACTTGGAATGGAGTCAATCTAAGGGAATTCTGGGGAGATTTTATGGACAATGGATGGCTTACCAAAATTGGGATAGTTGTATTGGGGATATGTGGGGGACTGTTGATAATTCCATGTTTAATACCTTGTTTTACTAGACTAATCCACTCAGTTATACAAGGAACACAGATATCTGCAGTACCCATTGATCCTGAACCAGGACAGGAGAAAACTCATTCTCATGTCGTGATAAAAACAAAAGAAGATCCAAAATTGATACTAATTCAGCAAGTGTTGACTTGATTGGAAATGAGAACACGAATCAATACTGTGAAAAAGAAAATGGGGAGTTGTGAAATATGTTCACTTGATTCGTGTCAGTGTCAAGCAATGCAGGGACTACATGGTGGAATGTGATCTATCCTTTAGCCTTCCTTGTATGACTGCTGGAACGTGTGTGGTTCCTGTTCAAACGGGTTTCGTTGTTAGCCAGGCGGTGTTAAGCAAGGGGGGGCTCTAAAGCGCAGGTGCTGAAGAAGCCGCCACTGGAGGCCTCTAAAGCGCATGCATTGAAGGAGATACGCCTCTTCTTGGAGTTAATTTGCAAAGACCCACCCTTTTATGAGTATGTATTAGTAAAAGGAATATAAACCAGAAATGGGAACTGTACAGGTGTGTGTCTGGGTAGAGCAGAGACTCCCAGTGCACCCAGCACTGCTTGCTTGCCTCTATTCGCTTAATAAATTATATTGAAATTCCCATTTGGGACTTAGGAAACCTATTTATCAGAAGCCTTCCACCAGCAGTGACTTCATCAGCCAAGTGAAGGCCCATCACTTAGGGTTCACTGGCCCAGTGCAACATTTTAATCTTGATACTTCACAGAAAGCCTTGGAGACATATGGTGTCCAGGATACAAACTTAGAGTTCTAAATCAGCACATCTCACAGCGCATCTAGTAGACACACTATTTTAAAACTAGCACAACTGCCTCTACCCCACAGCAACCACAGAAGCAGAAGTACATCCTTATTCACCTTAGAGAAACTCAACTCAGATCTTTGATAGACAGGGTTACAGGAGAGAGCTTTGCATTTGGGTAAACAAAAATTCTAAACAACCCTACGTTTCTCACTTCTCTCCCAAACAAAAATATAAGCCAGAGTTATGCAAACTATACTCTTGCTTTTACAAACAGATCAGGTTCTTTACCATAACCTTACCCAATAATTTGGCATCAGGTATCTTATAGAAAACCAGAATGACATACTATAGATAGGAAAACAGAAAATACTTTGCAACATACTGTAAGCTATCAGCAAACATAACTTCATATGTTTTCTAAAGTTGAATTAACACAGCAATCTCTAATACATAACACAACCTTATAAAAATTATGTGATTAAATCAGTTTATATAAAGAAAAATTTTGTAATATCCTCACCATAGGTAAGGGTGTAACGCAAATCATGTGTATGCTTTCTCACTCTTTTTCCTCAAAAAAAAAAAATCAGAAGAGCTTACAGTAGTTACCTCAATTTCTTTAAATTTTATATCTGAACTAAAACATTAAGACTGTACACTCTGCTCATTACTTAAGGGTTGTGACATTTTGTGGCTAGCTTAAGAGTTCACTCAGTTGAAAACCAGTGTTGAGCACTAACAACCCATGGTTTTATTATGAATCATCCTTTCTAAGAAGACCCACACGCTAGAATTGGAGCACTTCAGGACAAACTCAACTTACAACTCTAAGATCATGTGTAAGAGTTCAGAGATAGGACAAGCAAATATATACATTCTACATATCAAAGGCAAAGCCTTAAAAATTAAATTCAATTTCTGTAAGTCTTGGGTAACAATAGAGTTTAGTACAAAATGATTAGTTGACCTTCTCATATAACTTCTTGATAGTTTCACATTTTCATTTTAGCACTGGAGACAGCAAGGAACAAATGTAAAGTTAGAGCAGCAAAGAAACGCAGAGTGCAGTATTATAATTCTTCCCTTTGCCACAGATATTTAAACTTTTAAGTCATAACTCTGCCTACATTATGCTTGATTTATATTTTCATCTGTGTAGGGTTTTTTTCCATTTACTGTTTTAAAACATTTCTATTTTTTGCTTAAGATTCTAGCTAAACATAAGGGCTTCCTTGTTATTTCCCAGTTTTGCTTGCTAGAGTTAAGTTCATATGACCTTTTTGTTGAAGTTCTACAACCAACATAATACATTTTTTTCTAACCAATAAACCACTTTTATAAATAAAGGTTTTCCGAAAGTGTTTTGTTTTCTATACTTCATTAAACCTTGCAGTAAATACACCTGTAGAATCAGTTAAAGTATAAATGAAGCTCTTGAGATGCTGCCTCCTAACCAGTAGGTGTAATGAGACGACCACCTAGTGGTGACAACCACAATTCACACACTGCTATTTTAAAGACAAATGCACACTGTTAATCTACACAAGTCACTGGACAACTTCTTAGTCTTTGCCTTTTTTTTTTTATTCCACAGCTTTAACCATTTCTTTAATTCAGATTTTGACCTCCTATGATGAGATTAAATAAATTAATTTGCTGATTTTCTTCATCCGTTCCTGTTATGAGAACATCTATGACAATTCTTCCACATGTCAAAATTGCTCATGGCATGAAATTACTTATGTGAAGACACTATCAAGAATGAAGCTCCACTGGAGGAAGCTGACTGAGAACTTGATACACATTTAGTGGTATTTGTTTCTATATTTCAAACATGTCAAACAACTGCAAGGACATTCTTCCCCAGCTACCAGAGTAATAAAAGCTGTGAGAAATCCTTCTTCATAATGAAGTTGCAGAGGGTAGGTACAGGGAAATGTTTATGTAAGCACACTACAAAGAGCTGCAGGAAGCTTAATGCTTAGTGTAGCTTCATAATCAAACCAAACCATAAAATAGTAATAGAGCATTTGCTTCTAACAGCTATCTGTTTTTTATTTCTGAAAAGCTCTGATAATGCTCTAAGTCAATCAATATTCAAGAGAAAAATTCAAGCAGTTTCTCCTTAAAGACAGGCATCCTGGAACTGTTCCCTAGAAGCAGTCTCCAAGCCTCAGACTTGTGTTCTACCCTGTTTTATGCATCCCTTACAACCCTGCCTACTCTATCCTACACAGTGGAAGCTTCTTGAGGACAAGAAAGCATGCTCAAACTCTGTCCTCACAGAGTTCTCTATAAAGCAGGGGGCAGCAGTAAACCTCAGACACCTTCTTCACTGTTCAACCTTCCTTTTTCAAAAGAATTTGAGGGTTTTTTTCCAAAGGAAAAAGAGGCCACCACAGAGGACAAAAGATATGTAGGATGAGCAACTACATTCTGGCTTTACATACCAATTTTCAAAATTGACTATACAACCTTAGAGCATCAAGAGACTAACAGACAACTTAGGATCTCAATTAAAGCCACAACTGTAGTGGACCACTAGACATCACAGACTGCATCTGCACAAGGGTAGAAACTCAGATTACAGGTGAAATCTGAATGCCAAGAGGCAAATATTTTATCTGAGGTAAGAGCAAGCAGTAGCAAACTGATGGTTTTCAGCAGTATCCATTAAATTGACAGGCAACAGTTAGAAAGCAGACCAAGAAAAAAGAAACAGAACATTAACTAGAACCCAAATAACTCTGCCAAGAAAGGACAGAAAACCATCAAGAGCATATTAAAGGACACCTGCACAAACTAGTGTACACAAACTCAATCCTATTTTTTCTTTTGCCAGTGTTAACTGGTGTGGTGGGGTAGGAGGAGGAGTTTCTTTACCACTGAAGGTATAGAATTAAGAGCTCCATGAAAAGAGCATCATCTTCAACAAGAGTGAGCAAATTCATAGATCAAGTTCTCTGTGTCCACTCCTGCAGCATTCTTTGCTTCATCAGATGAAATACATTCCTGAATGTCATTGACCCTCTTTACTGACACTCCCAAAGCATGCTTTCCCTGTATGCATGCTTTCCTCCTCCTGTGCAACTGCCATTCTCTTGTGTCAGCTTCAGTAACTCTGTAAACATGACCCTGAAGTGCCTCTTTCAGCTCCACAGTGTTTCAAGGACACCTAAGTATAGCAAGAAGACACATAATAGAGGAGTAACAGAAGGAAATAAATACAAAAACTCTCCCTATGTTCTGCTAGCCCACTGCTAGAACGTAGTGTAGAGGTCAGACTCTCAGCAAAGCAAGCACTACCACCATCAACCTCTGCTGAAGGTGAGAGAGACTGTCAGCAGATACCTGACAAGAATTCCAGAGAAGTCTGTGGAAGGCAGATAGCAAAAAGGTATTTATTTATTTACAGACTGGTTGGCTCTTAACTGCAGCCCAGAACATCAACCAAAGACACACACAGCTAGTATGGCAGGCCAGGGCAGAACAGGCATTTTTACTAAAATTAACAACCTTTGATAGACCTTCTTTCTGGTTCACCCTAGTCAGTCTTGCAAGATAGAAATAAACGTCCAATACTGTCATTTATAAGTCTCCAGGAGAGAACAGGGTATTAGAGATGACAAAAAAGCTGAAGTAGATTCACTAAAAAAGGCTAAGGGAAAGATTAAAAGCACATGCTTGACAAGAAATCTAACCAGACAGTCCAGGGAAGCCACATGAAAAGGACATTCAGTCCAGCAAATCTAGAAAAAGAACATGCTTTAATTTCCCCGAAAGAACTTTCTCCAGTGTCCATTTTGCCTGTTTCTCTGATGCCTCAATATATGCTGGAGTAGCCTGATACCAGGTACCTGAACATTCACTGTAACTTTCCTAGATTTAGGCCTTAAACAGAAAACTACATCTTACATTATGAACAATTATTAATTAACACAAATCTCAGCCTTCCTGGTTTATTAACATTTTTGCCACCTCAAGATGAGGGGTTTTTTTCCCCCATAGGAATAAACACACTAATGTGAACTAGCATATGAGTAAGAAGAAATTAAAAGAAAAGCAGCTTGATGTGCTGGGACAGAAGCCTTACTGGAAAATTCTTTAAGAAAAGTTTGCAGAACTTTGGTACCAGAGTTCCTCTGCTGTTCTTGCGGCTTTGTCAAGATTTTTGACCTCATCCTGACTATCCTAGGTGTTGAAAAGGAACCTTCTCAGCCAGCCAAACATGAGGTAAATGTTACCTTCTGTTTCCCTAGCCTGCAAAGAGACTTTCTTAATTACATCACCTGCATCCACCACAGCTCGGAATAAGGTATATAAGGGCCAGGTCTGGCATCAAGATTGAGCTAGTGGTCGGACCTCTATTCGAATCTCCATGGTAAACACATGTCAAAAAAACAGGGAGTTTATTCTGCAGAACTGTACAGTGGTACATGGATATTTGTTTTATTGTTCTTTTTCTTCCTGAACCATTCCAGACACTCAGAACTATTAGTTTACAAGCCCTTCAATGCATCTGTTACTGCAATTTCATTATAATGTGTCAGGAAGCACACTATTCCCTCTTTTCAAATTTAAGAAACTCCATATTGTCTTTATGCTTTTACCTGGAGAATACCTTACACACTCACTCCTAAAAATACTCATAACATAGATACCTTTTAACCCACAGAAAAGGACCATTTTTCCCAAGGTGGCTATGCATAATTAGCAAGTGAAAATCTCTTCAATCACTATGAATTCTGGTCAGATGAATTTATGCCCAAGGACAATCTTGGGTTTAGGGTAAGGTATTGTAGATTTATTATTGGATGACTATTACAGACAGAACTGAAGGACTGTCTGCATATATTTGCCACATTGACTCAGACCTTCTGCCCTGGTAAAGTCATATCACTCCACCAACAGTTTAGCAATACTACTAGTGTAGATAACTACCACTCCCAAGACACTTTTGGGCAAACTTTACTTCTGAAGTGAAAAAGCTACCATGTAAAACAAACTTAAATGCTTACAGATTGAAACACAAAACCATTCATAATTCTGTCAAAAGTTGAAAAGAGACTGATATCTACTAAACTCATTCAAAACTACAAATGCACCACAAATGTTATTTTCCATTGTTACGTTTTTCAAATCAATTTTTTTTTTTTAAAGTCTGCATATTTTATATATATAACTTTTAGGTATTTTAGGTTCAAAAAACTGAATATATTAACTTTTTTCTTTGTCCAGGATAAGCAAGTTGCAGAAAAGCAAGACAGAATTAACACACAGAATAAAAGTTATTTTAGATGTTATTTTATAAGGGAAGATCCAGGAGGTTGTTTGTTTTGTTTTTTTTTTTTAATTGATATTATCCTCATAAATTCACATCCAGTTCAAGATGTGAAAAACAAACATATATTCTTTGTCTCAATTTCATTTCAGTTATTTTCTAACATGCATCTGATAAAAGGTACCATCATTTAAAGAAAGATGTTGCCTTTGAAAATTTAAGTTCACAGTTTAGCTGTGAACAGTTAAGTAACTAACAGTAAGGAACACACAACAAGAATCTTACCTTTTACACCACCAAATGGACCATAAATCATATTACAAGCAGTTCGCTGAAGATTGTGCTCATACATCAGTTTAATCTGATACTGGTTCCCATGTTCTACATTTCCCAGAGTTGCTACGAAAAAGAAAGGGTATACATGTAATGTGGAAGAAGGAGTAGCCATTGAAAAAACCTGAAAAACTATAATCTAGTGACTTTGAGATATGAAGGCTTTCACTCTGCCTACTTTAAAAAACTAATTCTTCTTTAAAAAAAAAAAAACAAACACAACCAAAAAAACTCCACAACACTAAATAAATAAATCACCAAGCTACAAAATTCCTAAAAGCCAGAACCAGAAATAAGGGCTCAGTATATCAAATATGGCATAAAGACTTTGCAAAAGGCCAAGATTTTAGTACTTAAATGAATTTTCTTCATGGCTGGCACACCTCTAAGATCAGAAAGAAGCCTGCTCAAGGGGGAATTCTTAGGATTCTCTAGTTACTCAGGAAATACACTACATTCTAACAGCCAGCCTCAGCTGTAACAGCCTGTCTCAAATTAAGCTGTAGCTAGTCATTAGCTATATTTTGTCAAAGCTATGCTTGGGGCATGTTTATCACTTGCATGAAATTCAATGCAGTGCTCAACAATGCAAAGTTAAGAGACAAACATATGGTAATAAGAATAATTTCTTGACATACATCACATTCTCTGAAAAGGTTTGCTTGAACTTTAATTACATGTCTTCTGCAGGCAATGAGCAGAAATACAAAAAGTCTAAAAAAAGCTGAAGTTAAAACTCCTGTTTTGATAATCAAAAGTCTTCCCTGGAACCCACAAAGACAGGGTTCTTAATCATGCAGAACAGCACTTAAGGACTAATATTAGCAAGAAAAAAAAAGGCAAACCAACTTTGATAACAGTCACATCAGCAAGGAAAAGGGTGGTTTTGAGTGAATGATACCAAAGCTAAGTCCTACCACAGCTTTAAGTATGCAAAGATTATTCTAATATCATCTTAAAGAACATGCTGTGGAAAAAAATGTAGCTTATGCAAACTTTTTAGGCAATTTCATCAGCTAAAATCCAATAGAACTTTTAATCAATTACCCCAAAAGCTGACCCATGTTAGGGAAAGGATTGGAACAGACATAGGATAAAAGCCTTGTCTGGGTAAGTAGGTAAGTAGCAACATCAGAGGAAAACAAGTTAAAAAAAGTAGTTGCTCCGTGTATACTGATTGTAACACAATATCCAGGCCACACCTCATTAAGACTTTTTATATTGACTGTAAATACAATATCCAGGCCATACTTTAGTCAGATGTGAAAAATGCTTTCATTTGTTGAGGAGAAGCAACATAGCTCTTTTATTATAGCAGCTACAGCAACACGTAAAAACCAAGTAAAGATCTCACTTTATGAACGTGTAATTTGACATGGAAGTATAAAGAAATAATGATCATTATTTCTCAGAGGAGCTTGTTCAAAAGGACCTGTTCAGATGACAGAAATTACCATTACAGTGTGAATACTGTGAATTACCATCACAGTGTGAATGCAAATTAGTATGAAAATATCTGTTAAAGGTTTATAAAACTTTACTTTTATGATAATAAAAGTAAATGCTTATGCCATGTAGACCAAACAGCAAATGTTAACTAGGTAAGAATTCCAGACTGACTTATTGTTGTACTCCATGCAAATTTTAAAATAAATTTAATAAAATCGTACAATTCTTAAAATCCTAAGCCTTAAGCAATATTACAGAGATGGGAAAATGTGAAAACTGCAGTATGACTCAAAGTCAAAGGCTGGAAGAGACCTTCAAGACCATCAAGTCCAACCTTATTCCTAGCCCTATCAAAACCACTAAACCATGTCCCTAATCACAACATCTACCTGGCTCTTAAACACTTCCAAAGATAGTGACTCCACCACATCCCTGGGACAGGCTATTCCAATGCCTGATAATCCTTTCACTGAAGAAATTCTTCCTGATATTCAGCCTGAACCACCCCTGGCTCAACTTCAGGCTACTTCTTGTTCTATCACTGATAAACAGTGAACTGAATTCTAAAGATGGGGGTATAAGATCTCTCCAATGTGAGCTTTGATTTACACATTATTAGAGAGAATTCAGTGCACAGAAAAGGTATTTTGTGACTTGCCTCTTTACATACAGGGAGAACACAGCATTTAGAACTTCCAGACAAAGAAGAAAGGGGATTTTAAGAAAAAAAAATGGCAGTTTCATCCCCTTACAAGCATTACACTCCTGTCTTCTCCTCTGCTACATTACCAATGTTCTGGCTTTCTAAGAAATTATCTGGATTTTTGAGTTTAGAAACAATTGTAATTGCTCCATTTTGAAAGAGCTAAGCAAATTGTCATTAAACTTGTTCATTAGCATGCTGAACAGTAACACCAGCTGCTGAAACCATAATAAGAACTAGCTGATGACAAGCACTATCAACTACAGAGCATCACATACATCAGAGCATCTCAAGCACTGAGCAGATAAGCAAATCTCTGTTAACCACTGGGAAATATCCAGAACTAATGACTGTTTCCTCTTCATATGTTAGTTTGAGTGAGAGAACACCACCTTGGTTGATGAGCAAACCTGTATATACCACATTCAGCCTTAACCTAATCCAAATTTTAGAATAGACTTAGAATCACCATAAAGCTTGTATTTGTAAACTAACCTGAAACACCATATACACAAAGTTTTCGGCAATGCAGCACAGCCAGATGAAGTCCTTCAGTACCACTGTAAGAAAAGGTTAAAATAAAAAAAGCACTGTTATCAGGTAAACTCCAAGTAAAATACAAACAGGAAAAGACAAAAAAATCAAGTAACATGTGGAAATTACTTTCAGGTGTGGGAAAAATCCAAATGTTTCACTGTTAGATGTTAGTGTAAAAACTCAGAATTACTGATATTCCTAAATTTACAGTGCAATATTTGAAGTTCATTTCAAAATTAAAATACTTTAATAACATTTTCAGATTTAAGTATGAAGATCAAATAACTATTTTCCCGGTTTAGCTTGAAATTAATGTCAAACGAAGTGCTGTTAACTCTTCTGAAACAAAATGGATAAGCATCATCCCTCCAAACAAGTATTCAGCAACTGTATACATCATATTTTTTAAAATTCACTTTTGTTCTAGCTGCACAGAACCTAAATTAAAATGTAGGGCAATAAGTCATGAACTCATTCCTGTGATTCCTATATTCACATTCTTCTTTCCCCAAATCTAAGTAGTGTTTCCTGGAGAAAAATTTTTTGTGCTGCACCTATAGAAAATGTTTTAGATCATGTCACAGGATAAGGTATTACAAGTCCTGCACAGTGTCACTCCTTGAGGACTTGAATAAAAGAAGAACAGTTTCTAACTGAGAGAGGCCTTTCACCTTGTGGCCTTCAGTCTCAGAGCACAGGTCTTTCCTGTGGTTAGCAGACTTTTTTTTCCTTTATTTTTAAAACAAAATGCTCCTAAGCAGATTCTGTTACAGCTAATTAAATACAAGGCCTAGAGTCACAGTATCTCGCCTCTGCCTAGACACTTATTTCCACTGAATTAATTGGAATTAAAGATCTTCAATCCTCTATCAACAGCAACCAAAAACAAACAAACAAACAAACCAACCCCACAAACCAATATTACATCTAAGATTATAGCATGTTACTTGAGTTTCTTCATACCTAAAAAAAAATTTCAATATAAGGAATTTTCTGTACTACATACTTTTGAAAAAATCATACGAGTATCTGGAAGATTATTCTCCACATATAATTTAAGTAAAAATTCTTGCATATCAAGATGATTCAAGAAGCAGATCAAATGCATACTACAGTATTCACAGATGTGCTCAATAGCTGTCCAGCTGGAAACTGAAAATTCAACCCCAAAAGAAAGAAAATCACACATCATTTTTAAATAAAAAGCAACATGGCCTGTTGTTGACTTACGAAACAAATTTCCCCACTTCAACCTGCAATATTGGTTCTTGGAACTGCACTTCCAAGAGCAAGTCTTCAGGTTGCACTCCGTCTCCAGGTTTCACAGGATGTGGATTAAAGATACGGAGATATCCCATGTAACTGCCCACAATAATTTTATCTACAAAAAAAAAATTAAAAATAACCAAGGGAGACTACAGAATACAACTGCACATGTGTAATTAATTTTTTTGCAGAAGTGCTTTAAAGAATACCCTAAAAAGATAGAATATTTACATCAATTAATGTTGATTATGCTCCACCTTCTAGGTTAAGATTGGCAATTAACTTTTTCACAAATCCATGAAGATCTGTCAGTAAAAGGTTCAATATGACAATTATCTTTACAATGACACTGACCAATGTCACTACTCCATAATTTTAGACTAATGTTCACACTTTAAAAGTCCTGTTCTAGTTTTGAAGAGTACTTCAAACATTCAGCTTCTCCATGTTGGATTTGTGCACACATCAGCTCAAGTGTGAAATTTTAAAACTGTGACCAATGACATTTTTTCAAATGCAAACTAAAGCCACATAATTACTATATGAGGCCAACAAAGCTACACCTTGAGATCACCTGCTCTTGAGACAGATCTGTTATCTCAAAGAAGAATGCAATAGTTACATCAGTTATTTTGGAATCAGTATTTTAAGCCAGTAGTCAATTGGTCATTAGTGAATAACAAAAAAATTACTAATGAAAACGAAAGAGGTGCCTCCCATAATAACAACCAACACCTCATGTTTGTTGCCAGGACTTATTTTCTCTAGGTACAGGTCATCATATCAACATCAATAAAACTTGTCCATATGACAGGAGAGCATACAAGTACTCCTAAACCAATGAAGTCTTGGCATAGTCCCATTGGATCCCACGGCAAAAACCCACAACAGCTACTTACTCACTTTCTTCTTCAGCCACAAAAAACTTGCATGCCCAAGAGCCTTGATGAGAGAATACATGACTGCCTTCCCCATTGTCATCTTTTCCTCAGTTAACTAACAAGTACCAGTAGAAAACTAAATCCAGTTCAGTTATTAAATTATTTTAAAATACTTTAGTTTAAGCTAGGACATCTTAACCTGCACTTAGGCAATTGCAACTAGCTGATTTACTTCCGGTCCTGAGCCCTGGAAGGAAAAGAGCCTAGTCCAAAGAGAGAAAATACAATGTTGAGAAAGTAAACATGACAGCAGACTACTATTCCCACAACACTGTTTAAGTCCTGCTTTTAGATCAATTGTTCTTTGGTTTGCTGTTTGTTTGGGGTCTCTTTGGTTGTTTTTTTTATTTTGCACTAGGAAAAGACTATTCAGAACTCTGGCAGAATTTGTTTGTTTGGCAAACCATGGAAGCACCTGAGAACAATCACTTAGGAACTAGGAACTGTTCCCAAAAGAGGTGGCAGGATCAATGTTCCAACTGAAGTGGATCTAGACCACTGCACACAGCATGGGCAACAAACAGCTGGAAGCCACTAGAAAACAGATGATCAGGCCCAGTCAGCACGACTTTATCAGAGGCAAGTCCTACCTGCCCAACCTAATCTCCTTCTATGACAAGGTGACCTGCTTAGTGGATGAGGGAAAGGCTGTGGATATTGTTTACCTAGACTTTAGTAAAGCCTTTGACACAGTTTCCCACAGCAATCTCCTGGAGAAACTGGCTGCTCAGGGTTTCGATGGGCATATGCTTCATTGGGGGGGGGGGGGGGGGGGGGGAAAACCCCCCCACACAAAAAACACACACA
>JANHFX010025236.1:5935-23850 GCA_027560015.1 Chloroceryle amazona
GCCCCAGCAATGCTGGGAGGGCTGGAACCCCTCTGCTGGGAGCCAGGCTGGGAGAGCTGGGGGGTTCAGCCTGCAGAGGAGAAGGCTTTGAGGAGACAAGGCTTCAAGGTGGACTATCAAGAAGTTGGGGGGGGTATCAGGGCCTGTTGTGATATGACAAAGTGATGGTTTTGAGCTAAAAGAGGGAGAATTAGGCTGGAGAGAAGGAAGACATTTTTTTTCCCCTGAGGATGATCCTGTCCCAGGTTGCCCAGCGATGTGGTTGATGCCCCATCCCTGGTGAGGCTGGCTGGGGCTCTGAGCAACCTACTTTAGTTGCAGATGTCCCTGCTCAGTGCAGGGGGGTTGGACCAGATGACCTTTAAAGGTCCCTTCCAACCCAAACCACTCTATGATTAAACCCTAGGCCTAATCAGTAGTGGTTCCTTTCCCATGTTTCATTTTTAGTAGGAAGAATGAGAGACATTATGAGCCAGGAGGTGAAATGAGGACCTGAGTTTTCACAGCTGTCATTTTTGCAGCTATATCTAGGAGTGCTCAGCAGTATTGTGTTCCTTCCTAACCCGAAGGACCTAATGTCATCCTGGTTATTTGGTGACCTGTTTCAGTGTGGACTAACTGTGCTGCCTCAGCTAGCAACTGGAATATAGCGGGATAAGTAAATAGCAGGAACACTGGCCAGTGGTGTTACCTGGGGCTTCAGTATAACCTGAAGCAGCAGCACTATTACAGGAAAGAAATATTCCGGAGGTGCTATGTCACTCTAGAACTTCTGTGTCTGGAATAGCTTCAGAAGCCTGGTCAGGACTTGAACTAAATTATGTAAGCTACAGATTTGTTTTTTTCTCTCTGCTGGTGTTTTTAATTGCAGTTTACAATTGATTGAGACCTAGCCCCAAGACTGGAACAAGTGAGCTGCACTGTTAACCATTGTCTTGCTGTAGTTTCCTGGCTCATGGTACAAACAGTGTCTCTCCCTCATTTTAAATTAGACAAAAAATGGAGTTGCCACCGTGAGGCGCAAGAAGAAAATGGGAGTAGCCAACATCACGTTTGATCTGTACAAGCTGAACCCTAAAGATTTTATTGGCTGCTTAAACATCAAGGCGACCTTCTACGAGATCTACTCTGTCTCATATGACATCAAATGTATGGGAGCAAAAAACGTGTTGCGGTGAGTACGGTCCCTCTACTGACCAGGGGTGTGTGTTAGTGTAAAATCTGTGTTTGCTTTTTGGTTCTGTGAAGTGGGTGTGTGCGTTTATAAACGTAGTGGTTTTATCAATTCTTATGTTGTGGCCAATATGCTGAATCTTCCTCTCTAAGGTGCAGAGCTGACTTGGAGCTTTTTACGGTGGATTCTTAAATTTTCCCCCAAGGCAAAGATGGTATCAGCTTGTATTTATGGTAAGGGTGTAGGCACAGTCTCTTTGTTTTCCTCGGGAATTTCCCCAGATTATTGGACTTGAAGAATGCAGGAGACTGAGGAAGAAGCACTGGACTCTTTTTGAAGGGGGGCTTCAAGGGGATGAAATGAGGGAATTTTGAGATCTAATGGCAGAGGTCTTAAAGCTTGCTCAGACTTTGCAATACCTGGCTGCCAAATTCACCACCTGAGCTACGTGGAGGCAAAGGAAAATGGAAGAGATAGGACACTGCTGTCTTCATGTGAATTTGTCATCAGCAGTAAGACTCTGTGATGTCACTTTAAGACCTTTCAGATTCTGGTGGAGATACAACAATGTAGTGCTGCAGCGTTTGATGTCTTGGGGACCAGACCTGCTCTGTACAGAACTGATGGGTGTACATGCTGTGGTGTTTTCACTTCCCTTGAGCAGCACCAGTCTTTAGTTTGAAGTCTTCAGATAGTCCCTCATCTCACAATGCAGCTATTAAGCATTGTGATGCTAATCTTGTTCCCTGTCTTTCAGGCTGACCTCTCCCACTCTACTTAAGTGGTCCCTTGCTTAATCTTTCAGGCTACAGCTGGTGTGACTGTAGAGGAAACTCACCACTCTGGTCCTGCTGCAGTGTTTATCCAGCTATGTGCTACACTCACCTGTAGCACAGGCTTCTTTAGGGTTTCTTCAGAACAAAGGTTTACCCTTGAACAGCTGCGTTCCTCCTATGTTTGTCAAGTCTCTTGAGCCACAGCCAGCTCTGATTTCTGGCCATCTGCTTTGGAGATGAGTATCAGCACTGGAACCTGCAGTGCTGAGAGTTTGAAAGGACAGTTCTGCCTCTCTGCCAACACAGGGCAGCCAGTGAGCAAGAAGTGGTGCTGGCAAACAGCTGAAGTAGCTGTGGAGTTCTTCTGGAAGCACTGTTGTGTTACAGAGTTGAGCTGTGAGGGAAGTCCCAGTGTTGGGGTGGGAAAACAGTCTGCTAGCAAAGAACAGGGGTGAGGGAAGAGATAATGTGGGGTACTCTGAACACAACAGTGAGGTGGCCTGTCTCAGCTGGCTGCTGATGTTGCAGGCAGGTGATGTTAGCTTCTTGGTGAAGTCCCCAGGCTAAGGAGTTCCTCTCCCAAACCCACCTGCAGAGTGTGAAGGGAGAGGACTTGAAAATGCTGCAGCTGTTGATGGGTGGGAGGGGTGCGAAGCCTGCCAGGTCTGATTAGTGCACTTCCCCTGTGGTGTCCAGCTGAAAGATCAGATGTCCAGTTCAACAAATAACTTGCGTCGTGTGGCTTAAGTGACAACTGTTCTCGTGTGCGAGTGACACGGTGCAGCTGCTCAAAAGCTGGGTACCAGGTGCAGCTTTCTTTACAACTGCAAAGCTCCTCAGCCTGCACTGGCTGGCGGAGAGAAGGCCGTGCTGAAATGGCATACGTGTGGGAAGCAGGAATAAGGGTATGGTGGTTTTTAAAGGCTTCCCAGGCTCTAAGTGCAGGCTATTCTACTCTTTTGAAGCATTGGATTTTGACTGCAAACCTTCTTTCATCCCAGAGAAAACAATGAATTTGCAGGAGGAAGAGTTTGCCATCTATGCTAGAGCTCAAAGGAGAAGTGAATAGCAGCAGAGGGCTCATGGTTGCCTGTGTTCCCAGGCGGGAATTCAGAAAATCTTCCCCCCCCCTTTTTTTTTTTGTTGAAGGCTGGTCTGGTTTCTGCATCTTCAGATACTGAACCTTTTCCCAGTTTTGGAATGGTTCCAGTTCTTGTGTGCTCCGCTTCATGCTTGAGATGGCCTGTTTAACTTTTGGGGGATGAGGCTTGAATACAGCTCATAGTACTGATCTCCTGGTTGTTCCTTGGAGAACGGAAGCCACTATAACCAAGTTGAATAAGTGACCATTCAAACATGATAATCACTATTGCCCTGTGATCCTCTGGTGGTCCCTAGTTTATATTGCAGATCTCTAATGCTTGCCTGCTCTCAGTTTATGGCTCTATATTGCTTATCTATTTGAATGCTGATATTTATTCAATCTTAAAAAAAAAATAGTGATGAACTGAGAATTCTTAAGCCTTGCAGCTCAGGCAGCATTAATTTGCCTGGCTTCATTTGTTTTGTGTTGGGCATCCACTGTGAGGTGATTGCTCAGCTTCAGATCTAATCAAGTTTGATCTGTAGCTTGGAGATACATGCAGTGTTGTGCTAGTGAATGGCCTCAAGGTGAGATGAGAGGAGGATTCACACTGCAGGAATGAATCACTTGCTGGAGGAGTTCAGAGAAGGGCAGCCAAGCTGGTGAAGGGTCTGGAGAACAAGTCCTGTGAGGAGAGGCTGAGGGAATGAGGATAGTTTAGTTTGGAGAAGAGGAGAATGGAGACCTTTTCACTCTCTACAACTACCTGAAAGGAGGTTGTAGTGAGGTCAGTGCAGCCTCTTCTCTCAAGTAAATAACAAAAGGATGAAAGGAAATGGCCTGAAGTGCACTAGGAAAGGTTTCAATTGGATATTAGAATTTCTTTACTGAAAGAGTAGTCAGGTGCTGGAACAGGCTGCCCAGGGAGGTGGTGGAGTCACCATCCCTGGAGGTGTTTAAAAACCATATAGATCAGTCACTTTAGGACATGCTCTATTGGGATGGTGAGGTGGGTTCTTTTGTGTGTGTCTGTTTGTTTGGGGTTTTTGTTTGTTTGGGTTGGGTATTTTGTTTGTGTGTGTGGTTTTCTGGTTTGTTTTTGTTTTGTTGATGGTAGGATCTTGGAGGTCTTTTCCAACTGTGACAATCCTGTGATTCTGTGAATGTTATTGGGCTCCCAAGCAAAGCTGCCTTCAGTGGTGCTCTGGTAGTTCAGGTGATGGCTTTGCAGGAGGCCAGTAAACATCTGACAGTGTGACAGCCTGCCTCATTAAATGTGTGTTCTGGCTCTGCCAACATGTCAGTAGTTTCCTGTTAATCAGTGGCCACAGAAGTATTTTTTTCTAAAGAAGGTACAAAAATGACCAGCTTCTTCCTTCTCACTGTTGAGAATTCTTAAATATATCTACCTAACTCCTCCTAAAGGTGCTGTGGGTGAGGAGAAAGGGGTAATGTCATCTCACTGGTGATTTTTTTAATTATTTATTGTTAAACAAATGCCTTTTCTTCTAGGAAGGTGCTTCGGCTAATATCCCACGCAGCGCAAGTAACTGGACAGTTTCTTCTCTATACTGGAACGTACATGTTGCAGTTGATGGGTGAATATGATGAAGAAGGCACGTGTGCCAGATCGAGGCGGGACTAGTGAGCACGGCTGCACTTCTGATACCGGATCCCTTTGCTGAAAGATGTTCTCTTGCCCAGTTTTGATTGTAATGATGTTATAGTTGGGGGATGTCCGCTGACGTGAACTAACATTTTTCCCATTTGGGAAGGCTTGTAGGGCTCAGTCATTTACAATAAGTGTTTGGTGTTTGCAGGCTCTTAACACAGCGAAAGGAGGGATGCCTAATGACTGAGAATTCAACAAAAGGAGAGAGGAGAGGTTTTTTCCCCAGCACAAATGAGAGAATAAGTGTAATTGGAAGCTTGCACACTTTGTAACCACTGGATTGTTTCTTGCACTGTTCAAAATGTAGTTTGGTGTTTTTTTCTTTTTTATGGCTGTCTACTTCTGAACAGTCTGGGCTGTAAGGTGGGAGGGACTGTGGGTTCTTGGTTTTAATCCTTAACAGTGCTGGTGTTAGTGGCCAACTGGAGCTGAGGTTCAAGAGGGTGAAGTGTACTTACTGATTCCTTCTAACAGCAGAACTGCACAATACAGCTGAATCCTGGTTTAGTGTCGGACTCCTCATGAAGTCTAATTGGAGGAAGTGCAGCTACTAAGCAATAGCTTGAGATTTAGCCTTACTTTAAAACAAAAAACATTTCCTTCTCTGTCTTCATATTTTCCTTCAAGCCTACAGAAAGTTCAGGGCAGTATGGCTCATACCAGATCTATTAAACTGGCATCTTTAATGGGTCTGCTGTCCAGTTCTACCTGAATTATTGAGCAATTTGCCATAGTTTCATTACTATGGCTTACAAGCAACTTGCTGAAGATTCCTTTAGGGCTTAAACCACCACTGCTGTAGCTTTTACTGCTCAGTTGCAAGTTGACAATACATCCCAAGCTGTATTTGAGGTAAATGCAAGAGACGCTGGATTTTAATGCCCCTGTGTTTGGAGGAAAGCAGCAGGACATGGTCTAGTCCTGCATAACATACATATGCTCTAAACTAGATCATTGTGGGGTTATAGTCTCCCAAGACAAGCTGTATTAAAAGCCAAAGGCTTTAATCCTTGGGTAGAATTGTCCATAATGTTTTCTCCAGTTTAGTGAAGTGCTTGTGTGACTGGCTTCCAGCAAGGTTTTCCTCAACAGTGTAGAGAACTAGAAAACAAGCAATGTCAAGCATCTTGTGTCAAAAAACAAAGTCCCATTGCTGAACGGAAGAGCCCAATTTTGCCTGTTCATAGGTGTGGCTTTTGAGGTTTTTCATGTGCTTGTTTGTGAAGAATTTTAGGAAGTTACATTGTCAGCTAAGACTGAAATCTGTTAAGCAAATACAGGTAAATGTGTCTGACCCAATGGCAGGTGCCACCTAGGAAGAGAAGCTCCAGTGACAGAGTGAACAATTTGGGCAAGGGAAGAAAGCAGTGGGAGCAGGAGGGGAAAAGACCAATGTGGAGACAACAGTGCTTGCCTTGCCTCCTCTGAGACACGAATCCATTAACTGTGCTCACTGGCTGCACTTAGCAGTTGGAGGAAAACTTAATCTGCTAAAAGAGGACCAAAAAGACAAAGCATTGTGGCCTGTGGGATCTATTCTGACCTGTCAGCTGAGTTTGTTCACTTCAGATGTCACTAATATGTGGGAATATTGCAAATATCTGCAAATTTCACTTTCATATACTTATTTTTGCTTTCCCTTTAGGGATGTGACGTAGCCAGCTGGAGCTCCATCTTTCAAATCACTGTTGTGATGACAAGCAGCCACAATCCCAGTGTTAGAGAGGCTGATGGTCACAAGTTTGGTAGGTTTCTGCCTGTCTCTTCAGTAACAGAATTACAAATAAGTAGACAGATTAAAAAAAAAATATATTTTTTTCCAGATTTCTGTTGTTTCCCACTTCTGAGTGTTGCTGGAGGAGAGGGGAGGGCATGCTGCTCCAGATAAGGGGAGGACTGGTTCTTTCCTATTTCTCACAGGGAAGAATACTTGTAGCTTGCAGCACTCTCAAGTTTCCTTCACAAGAAAACAATAAAATATTCTGTGAGTAATGAGAGGCTATATTAAAATGGAAGCTTTAGACTACCACCTGTATAGTCATCTTCAGACACCCCCCTACCCCCAGTGATTGTTGCTATGATAAGTGTTGGCCAAAGTCTTTCTACCCTTATCAAGGAATTGCATTTAACTAATGCAGTCTAAGGACTTTGTCATTAATTCTTTCACCTTTTGTGGACCATATGGTCTCTTAAAACAAGCACACCACCTGAAAGAAAACTCTAGGTAATGATCCTAAGAATATTTACATTGCCAGTGGTGGGAGCACCAACATTAAAAGACCAAAAGGAAACAACCTGCATGGTTAGTTACTGCTTTGGGTGAATTGCCTCTTCTGTAATGCAAAAGTTTTTGCAAGTCTGAACTGTGCAGATCTCAAATTCCAGCCTTCTATAGCTGGAGGCCATCGTTGCAGAACTAACACTCCGTAATTTGCAACGGCACTGAGATCTTAACGTGATCTAGAATGCAAAGTCGCTATAAATTTGAAGTTTTTAAGCTGATTTGACAGCTTAAGGCTTAAATACTTAAAACTTGAGCTGCTGCAGGTCATGTGAGATGCAAAATCTTCTCAGAGCATCTCCCTCTAATTCAAAATGCAATCAGCTGAACCAAGTAATGAACTCAGCTTTGAAATTTTCTCAGAATGGGAGAAGCATCTTGGAAGTTTTAAGTGTCTGAAATTGTTTAATTTGTTTCTGAATCTGGAGATTGCCACAGGCTTAGTATTTGGGGGGTGATATTTGCTGCTGTCCCAACTTCTTTCCAGAGAGACAATTTTGGCTTTGGGTCAAACTGGAGAAGTTTGTCATTTTCTGAGTTGGAACCAGCTTGATTTTCTTTGAATTTTTTTTTTAGTGACTGTTTAGGAGGGATAGCTTTTACTTCAGTTCTATGTGGTACACGGCAAAGAAAAACATTGTCATTATTTAGTGTCCAGAAAATTACATACAAGTGGTGTACAGTATCTAGCAAGAGACAAAACCTAAAAGCACAGGCTCTTAACAGCAGGTATTTGGAGAAGAAGCTAACTTTTCTGCTTGATGTTTTTAGCTTTTAATTTTTCTTTCCACAAGCTCATCTAATCTGCACTTGTTACTGTTGCAGTGACATGTGGAAGGTGTGAAACATGTTTACTTACCTCCTTGCTCGCACTGGCCCTTTTTGGTTGTTGCTTTGCATCACTTAGTAACAAGGCACCAAGTCATACTCTCTAGTTACCAAAAAAGGAATTTTCACTGAAGTGCTCGATCTTGTTGACTCAGACACTGTTCATGTTCTGCAGGCAAAACAAAGTTGCTCTCTTCATGACTAGAATAAAGAATCTAGTAGCTTTTTTTTGTGCATGTAATTTATCATTACTTCATTTCCTTCCTTTCATAAACCCATGAAACTTGTTCTCTTGCACCTTCCTATTCTTTCAGGAGAAACAGGATTATAAACTCTTCTGTCCAGGGGCAAAGGAAAAGGCAGGCTGTAAATTCCTTAGATCATTCGGAATATGCTCTAGGAAACATCCTGACTCCTTTTCCCCACAGAGAAGAGAAGGGTAAAGAAATGAAAATAGGACATTGAGCTGGAAATTTTTTTCAGTACAGTGAGTACAGAGGTAGGTGTTCACAATTTAGGAAATGTTGGTAATTTTTAATCTTAACTGTGAAGATAAATACCTATGATCATTTGTAACAGTCTAAAATTATAACTATATATCATTTCAGCATGCTTTTTCCTGAGATAGCACTTGAACTAAAGCCACAAGCTTTTAATTGAAAACAAAGACAGTTTAAACCAAAGCACAAGTATAGTTTTGTCTTGATGCCTCAAGTTTTACTGAAGGTATTAATGGGATTAACATACCACTTAAGTTAGGCATTAGTAAGTATCCTTGTGCAGCTTAAAGTTTATTGCTGCTTTCTCTATTTTACCTTATCCTATATGCAGTTAATGTATTTATAAACACAAGGATTGATATTTTACTAGGGGAAAAGGTGGTATTTTACTGCTTTACCATTTTCAAACTCAGTAGATTAACTTGATGTAGAAATGGAGATGGGTGAGAATTATATGTTAGCGATGCTGATATTTTCTGATTTGTGGTGCCAATTTTAAGGAACACTGGCCGTGAATAAATAAAATCAATTGGTGGCTTTGGATCTCGTCTCTATTCATTTCCAGAATAACTCATTCCTGAAATAATTGTGAATGTTAATGGATCTATGGTCTGGCACAGGCAGTTTCCAAACACTGGACTGCAGCAGTGAAGTAACTGGATGCTGTTTTGTGGCTCTTAACTCTTTACTGCTGACTCATTTTCTGGCCTCAGAGAAACCATTCAAACTGTGTTTGCTTTCACACAAAAGGAATGTCTTTCTCCATCTTTTACCAAAGCTGCAAACCTACTGAGTACAGGAGACAGAAGGCTTCAACAACCTCTGGTTTTCACTAAATGCTTTAAGGATCAAGGACTTATTTTAACAGTTCACAAAAACTCCCCCTAGTCACTTACCCCCAGATACATATTTGGTTGTGGGGAAATGTGAATTTAGTTTAGTGACAGATTAGTCTCGTTCAGGATTAACTTAATCTTCAGGAGGAGCATCCTGCAAGTGTGATCAGCCTAGTGCACTTCTACTATGTGCATCCTGTGCTCAGCTTACGGTACAGGTTTGCAGAGTTTGGCTCTTGAGCAGTTCCCCTCCTCTGGGAGAACCAAGGTCCAATTTTTTGCTGTGGAACAGCATAAAATAGCACTGTTGGGATGTTGGGGGGTTGATGTGGGAGTGGCCGCTGAGTAGACACTGGGGATGCCTTTATATTGTCCAGAGCTGCTTTCAGCTGCCTCCAAAATGGACCCACAATTACCCAAAGTGAAACCCTTCAGACAAGTTGGTGGTTCCTCTGTTAAAACATATTTAAGAAAGGGTAAAAATGCTCTGAGAGGACTGAGAAAAATGTGAAAAAGTCCTGCAGAAACCAAGGTCAGAAAAATGAGGTGCTAAAGGTGTCAGAGCAGAGCTTCCACTGCAACCTATGATGAAGACCACGGTGAAGCAAATTGTTCCCCTGCAGCCCATGGAGGACTCCATGCCTCAGCAGTTGGATGTGTCTTGAAGAAAGCTGCCAGCCTGGGGAGAGCCCATGCAAGAGCAGGTTTTATGTCAGGACCTGTGGACCATAGGAGACTCACACTGGAGCAGTCTGTTCCTGAAGGACTGTACCCTGTGGAAGGGACCCACACTGGAGCAGTTTCCGAAGGACTGTATCCTGTGGGAAGAGCCCGTGCTGGAGCAGAGAAGTGTGAAAAGAAAGGGGCAGCAGAGAGGAACAATTGTGGACTGACCATGACCCCATTCCCCTGTTCTGCTTGGGGCCAGGAAGAGGAGGTAGAAGAGCTGGGAATGAAGAAGTGAAGTTGAGCTTGAAGAAGTGAAGTTGAGCTTTGGAGGAAGGTGGTTTTAGTTTTGTCTTTGTTTCTCACTGTCCTACTCTTTATTTTTAATTGACAATTAATTAATCTTTCCTGAGTCAATTCTGTTTTGCTGGTGTTGCTAACTGGTGAGTGATCTCCCCCTGTCTTTATCTTGACCCATGAGCTTTTCCATCTTTTCTCCCCATGTCCTGTTAAGGAGACAGTGAGAGATTGGCTTGGTGGGCACCTGGCAGCCCACCACAAGCACAAAACACTGGAAATAAAAATAAACAAAAAACAATTTCTTTGTGCTATAGATGACCAGTAAAATTGAAAACAAATATTTCGAAGCATTTTCTGCTTGAATTTTCACAGCTGTGTTTGCAGAGACAAAATCCAGTCGTACACAGGACAGAATTAATATTTTCAGTTGTCATGATACAAACTGTTTACTGACCTCAATCTCATGCATGGTTTTTATAAGGTCACCTGTCAGCCTGAATCATTCATAATATGCCCCACACCAAATGTATTCTTGGTTAGGAATATTTATTAATAAATATTAATTATCACTTGAAAGAGAACATTGACATAGTACTGTTTGTTGTTTTATAAAACAGCTAATGAAATGTAACACTCAAAACACAGTATGTCTTTAACAGACTCCAGAATCAGGATAATGCATTCTATGCAATCCCAACATAATCAAAAGTGGATTGATCATTAGTTTTCTGAACAGCCTGCTTTAATAATCAGTAAACAATATGTATAGATTAGGTTTGGGGTTTTTTTAAGTAATGTAACTATTGTTACAGGTTGGTTGTGATTCTGTTGCATGTTCAAGAAAAAAAACCCAACTTACATCATCAAATAACTCTATATAAAAAGAAAACAGTAGCTTAGTGATGTGGGTAGTCAGGCTGTAATAAACAGACCCAGAGAAACCTTAGATGTTTAAGAAGTCCTTTAAATTCTAAAAGTTAGGTATAATTATTTCTGACGCATTTTGCAATTACACTGCAAAGTCCATAATCCTTTATGTTAAAAGCATTTCTAATTAAAAAGCATCTTCCCTTGCACAGGGACATGACTTGTTTTGCTCCTGCTCTTTGTTAAGTAGTGTTTTCAAATGTTCTTCCTCCATCTCAAAAATCAGGAAAGAATAAGCAAGAAAACAATAAATAATCTTATTTAATTATAAGGACTACAGATTTATTATTGAGCTAGACAAACTAAAGCCTACAGTACTCTCTTTTTTATTCTTGAAATGCTGAAGTGCAAAAGGCATCATTTCAGTGATTCCTGTACCAAATGTGCTTGACTTAGGTGCTCTCCCAGCCTCAGCTTTCCTGTTTTCTTGCCCACTCAGGGAAGTTGCCTAGAAAAGCTGCCTAGAACAGTTGCAGAGTATAATTCTAACCTGCACTCACCTCCCTGAGTGATGATGCTTTCCAGATAAAAGTCACTGTCTTCCAGAATAGCCGATGTGTTTTGCAGCAACAATTGATTATTCAACAATAAACCATTTTACTCCAGTCTCCCCTAAAAGCCATTTCATCTTTTGATGGGATGATCAAGCTGGTTTTCCTTATTATAAAAACTTTCTGCAAACTACATTAAGATCAGAATTTCATCTAGAAAAGGAACATACAGCCTCTAATAGTTTCACCTCTGTGATCACTGAGTCCAGTGAACAATTCCTGCAGTATCTCCTAGTCCTACCTGGCTCTGATATGGTACCATGTTTGGTTTTCACAAGAGTTGTGAACAGTGAAAACAAAGCAGGTTTTGTCACTGGCAGCATCAACAATGACTAAAGGCAGTAGCAATCTAATAGATAAAAGTCATTTTTGTTTCTATGAGCTCCTTTTTCTATGAGACCTTTAAAATCATCAGGTCCAACCATTAACCCAGCGCTGCCAGGTCACCACTAAACTCTGTCCCTCAGCACCACATCTCCACGGCTTGGAAACCCCTCCGGGGACCATGGGGACTCCACCCCTGCCCTGGGCAGCTTGGGACAGCCCTTGATAACCCTCTCAGGGAAAATATTTTTCCTCATATCTAACATAAAACTCCCTTCGTGCAACTTGAGGAGATTCCAGCTGCTACATTCCAGTTTTCACTCGGCAGCTCTCAGCACTTTTTGCACTGCTCTTGTTTTCTTTCATCTAAATCTTTCTCTATGCCTGATGCCATTAGTTAGATGTCACCATCTTCAAGCACTCAGTTATTCCCGTTATTTTTCTACACTGTGCTCTGGTGACCCCTTTACACACGTGACCTGTTACGTTGTTCCTTTCGCGGCCTTCCATCACCTTTTCCAAATTCCCTTTGGCCACATTCAAACTAAAATTTTTTAAGCGGGGGGTGGAGGGGGCAGGGGAAGGTGTTTAAGTAAATGTAAATTTTCAGAAAATATTTTCATATCTGTCTTGCTCTAGCTGTACTTATTAGGTCTTTTTGTATAGAATGGGTCAGCCTCCTTGTTTACGTAGCATTTTTAGCAGAACTGTCTACCAGACTAACCAAGCTGCTGCCCTGAGATAAAAAGCTGCTGACTGCTTAGAGCTGCACCCTATTCCTGACAGATCCTATAGGCCACATGTCATATACCATCCCAGTTCAGCACGGAGACTGGGCACCACAACAAAATTGTTCTACACGAGTGAGCTGTATCTCTCCACAAATCTTCCGTGCACAGGCGACAACTGCATCTCCACACCCTTCCCGCGAAGCGGTGGCATTCAATTGTACTGTCCACGTATATCGTAACCCCCTATCCTCCTGCCTTCTGCTACACTGGTTGACAAACGGACCACCAAACAGATTATTCACCGTGGGCGGGCAGTGGGTTGAGTCCTGTCCACGGGCCAGACTGACCTCTTACATTCTTAGCATTCATAAGCCTTTAAATCATTAATATGTGACACTGCTAACAGGCTGCAGGCCAGGCAACGGGCGTACAGCCTCCATCACACTGCTGCAGGGTGCCTTTTTAAAAGAAAAATTAGCAGTTGTCTGCATGTAAATGTTGTCTTCCCCTGCTGATCTCCAGTCGGTAGCTCTCTCGAAGCACCCTGCTCAGAGGGGGATGCTTCAGCTGCTTTTGTGCATTCAGTACCAGACCACATTCCTTCGGTGGCTGTACCCACCCGCCCTTGACAGGGCTGCGCTGTTAAAAATAAGCCGGGCTTTGTCCAGTCGTAGCTTCGGCTGCCCTGTTTGTCCTGTGGCTGACGGGCTTGCGAGGAATGGTGCTCTTCTCCTTACAAATGTAATCTGAGAGAATCGTTTGTGAAGCTGGCTAGAAGTGGTCGGTATGCTGGTTTGGTTTGGACATGTGTGACAGATGAGTAGGATCTATGCTGGTGAGGGAAGGGTGACAGGAGCTGCTCACCACCCCAGAAAAAGGGTAAGGAAGAAAGCTCTGACTCACCTGTGAAACCCAAGAGCTGACCAGAGCCATTTATAATTGATTTTAGCTGCAAATTGCTCTTACATAAAAGTGTTTCTCGCAGTGAGATGAATCACTTTCACCTGGAAAGCTACGCACTTCTCCTCCAATACATGTTTTGCTTAGTAAGTGTTAGATCACTGGCAGTCTAGACAGGACTCCAACCCTTTGTCTTAGAGGTCTGTTACTTTTTCTTTTTTCTCAGAGAATAAAGCCACGAGAAGTTAGTTTGTGTGATACAACCAACACCTCTCCTTCCCCTCTTCCCCTCCCGCATGCTGCAGTACAGAACTCCGCTGCAAGGTGCTTTACTCACGAGTCGTAAGCAGACTGAATGATGCAGGTGCTCTGCTGCTTTAGCAACAAAAGACAAGCAACAAAGTCTAGATCAGATCCTTTGGTTGTGCTTCAACCTGATCAGCTTAATTCTAAATGATCTGGGAAAAAAAAAAAAAAAAAAAAAGAGCTGGTGAGTATTTTTGATTGTATAAAAATCTGTAGTAGTTAAAAAAAAATAAGTCTGGGTAGTCAAAACTGCTATTGCCTGGACTGACTTTCAGAAGCATTTCAATAGATATTCAAGGATTTGAATAAAACAATACCTGATGACATTTAATATCCATAACTGCATAACACAGGGGAAAACATTGTGTCTGAGGGGATCTAATTTAGCTGTCATCACTCTCAAAAGACATCTTAGAGGGCATGTGGATAATTCTATGAAGAAACAGCTCAGCAGCCATTCAGAGGGCAAACACAATGTGAGGATTTATCAGAGAATAAAGACAGAGCAGGAAGTATCCTATGTACTGAGTAAATCTGAATGCTGTCACTCCCATTTCACAGAGGCTGCAGTAGAGCTCGTACACATAGAGCAGGGAGTTAAGCAAGGACTGTCCCTCAAACAGGGACAGATTAATTAGGCTAATACTTTCAGCTCAGAAAATGTTGGACAGATAGGCAAAGAAAGAACAAAACAAATACTAGAAGTTTTACACCTTACACACAGCTGCAGAGGTCATTAGGAACTCTTTGTTAGTCACTGTTTCACAGAATAGAAGAATTATGAGGTATCAGATTAAGGCATCAGCTTTACAACAGAAAGAACTGCTTCTTCAGAGCGTGGAATTCAGTTGTGCGTTACAGGCAAAGCCATAGGAGACTTTGGAGGCTGAAAGTGTAACTGGATTTAAAAAGCACTTATATAACAGATGGGATGCTTCAAAAGGACTACTAAACATGATGGTCCAGATCTGTTCTTTGGTTGAACAAAGCCTTGATCACCGATTGCCAGGATGTAGAAGGGCATTCTGGGGTGAACACTGCCATGCTCTTTCCCTAGCACCCATCGCTGGTTACTGTCAGAAGTGTAATAATTCTAGATCAGATGGATCTTCCGACTGAGCAAGACTAGCTGCTGTCAGTGTACTCACCTGATCAGAACATGCTTTTTCTCCTGATAGTCTTTAGCATGGCTTCTGGTTAATGGACCATTTTGTCCTCACTCCAGTGTTTCCTACACTCAAAACACCAGGACTTTACTGGTAAGCTCTGCATTGTATTGGCATCTATTCAGAGATGACTAAACTCCAAAAGCAAGTCAGCAATATCACAGATTCATCATCCTCTGACAGCTGCATCACTCACTCTCTGCGTGATACAGAGCACAGAGAATAGACATTCCAGCTAAAATTTGTTTTCACTCTTTCTTTCAGACAGCCCAGTTGCTGAAAAATCTCTGATGTACAGAGGCTGGAGAGTTGAGTGTTGATTAATTCTGGCCTTAATTTTGTGTTTCTGTGCTCTTGTTGTAGTGTTAGAAAACACTAACTGGGATATTTTAATGACCCTGTTGAACACACGGTGCAGCCCGTTCTCTGGCTCTGTTTGTTTATGTAGCTAAGTGACCTGTTAGGATGGAAGTTAAAAACAGCCACACCAAACACACATTCTGCCTGACAAAACAGGCAGGTACATGCCTCCCTCTGCTCCAGCTGCTCCAGCTGTTGCATAAATATTGCCACAGCCAACTCTGCAAGAAGTTCTGAGTGAGTTATTGTTGGCATTAAGATTATTCAGAGGAAGAAATAAAGGGCTGAAAGAAAATACTTGTTCCACCTCAACATCAGGAAAATCTTTCCTGTGAGGGTAACAGAGCCTGACCCAGGCTACCCAGAGAGGCTGTGGTGTCTCATTCTCTGGAGACTTTCAAAACCCTCCTGGACAATATGATCCTGTGCACCCTGCTCTGGGTGACACTTCTGGAGCAGTGGGGTGGCACCAGATGATCTCCAGAGGTCCCTTCCAACCATGCTGGGATTAGGAGATTCTGTGATTCTGTTTCCAAAGGACAGAAAATGTGTTAGAAATGGAAAGGGATTAAGTCCCTGAAAGTGCAAAGGTGACTGAATTCAAAAACACTAATATTCAGGGTTGGAGTTGTGGTTTTCCTTGTCAAACAGTGAGAAAAGTGTGTGTAAATGTAGCTGGGAACTCCTTTCCACAAGATGGTGGAATTTACCCCTGCTCTGATGTAGTAACCTCTGCTTTAACATGACAAAGTCCAGACCACATCTTGTGTACTGAGCCACAAACACCAGCCTTATCGCCACTGACAGGTACAGTTACAAAGCAGACAGGTGAGCAGCATTTAAACAACCCCCTCAAGCCCTGTGTTTGAGCAGAGGTAGTAGTGACACCAGGTAGTGACACTGCAGCTTCCTTGGCAACTAGATTAATGGAGAGGGGGCACAAAGCAGGAAACTATTTGATGACCATATGAAATAGAGTGGTTTTTCCAACAAAATATAAGCTGCAAAACACGTGTGAGAGATGTGTACTTAGCCTTCTTAGCCTTCTTAGGCTGTTTGCTTCTTTGCATGTGTCTTGCTGTCTCCATTCCCATTTTAAAAGGTTTGACCATGTTCTCAGGCTCTTGAGCCTTTTCCAGAGTCTTCTGCAGCTGCAATATCTCTGGAACTCACGTGCCTCTCGCAGATTTTGTCACAAGAGGTTGACAGATTAAAAAGGCGGCGGTGGCGGTGGAGATACACGGGCAGATGCTTACACAGAGTGGGACTTCCTATGCTTTGTTTCCTCAGGAAGCCAGGAAAAAAACCCAAACCAAAGCCAAAACGATTAAAGATTTTATTTATTTATTTATTTATTTAGTAACTGGCATTAAAAACTTTCAAACTAAAGAGGAGAGAAAGGAACAACTTTGACCCTGGGACCTTCCTCCTAAAGGTGACCATGGGGTTAGTAGAATTTACTAGGCTGCTATAAGCTGTCAGAGTGAATCAACCGTGTGGATTATATTTATTGCTTTGGTCGTTAATGTAAGTGCTATACAAGTTTTGTAGCACTGTCTAGACCCTTGTTCATTTTCTTATGTCTCAAAATACAGTCTATTTATCATTCTGAAAAAGAAAATAGTATCTCTCATGTTAACAGTTCTGCTATGACATGAACTTCTCTCTGGTCCTTAAAAAGTCCAGTAAATACAAATAGTTGTAGCAACAACCCTGATAAAAACACAAATGTGTTTCCTGAAAAGCAGGAAGCAGCTTAACAATCATATCATATGATTCTAGATAAATACAGAAGAACTTTGCTGGGGTTTTTCCAGGGCATTAAAACAAATTTCCATGTGACATAGTGGGAGATGACTGTTGCTTGGGCTGCTGTTCCTGGAAAATCCTTTTACTCTGTAGCACAGGCACCTTACACATTTTGTTCTGCCTTGAGAAATTCATCATCTTATAGGTATCCATCTCCGGTTTAGCTTTTGCAAGAGCAAGCAGTACATGAGAAAGGTTGAAGACAAGAACACTGGAGGTTCTGCAACCCCACATAGCTCCCCCAGTTTGTCTTGACCATGAATATGGTCAAGCTTGGTATACAGCTTTCAGTATACAGCTCTTCCAAGGCAGCAGGATCTCACACAGAAGCGATATGAGTGTTTCATTTGGTGTTACTCTCTGATATCACTGCTAAGACTGACAGCCAAAATCCTAGTCTGTGTTGACTAACAGGAATAAAGAACCACATGGGCTCTGTCCATCACACTGGGGCACCAAAGAGATGTCCAGTGGAAATGAACTGTCCCAGGCTTTTACCAGCTAGAAATGCCAGACCATCCCAGGCTTGGCCCAGCAGTCAGGTCTTCCTTAATCCATGTCCTGTCTATCATAAGGGTCATGCCACTCCCAGCATGACAAGGGTGGGAATCCTGCCCCTCTGCTCCCAGGGCTCTGGGGAGACCCCCCTGCAGTGCTGGGGCAGCTCTGGCGGCCTCAGCACAGCAGAGACAGGGACCTGGGGGAGCGGGGCCAGAGGAGCCCC